>PQXL01000113.1:0-89058 GCA_004916875.1 Botrytis galanthina
CTCCACCACTCCACTACCCCACGATCCCATAATTTCTCTCCTTTATCATTCTTCCATTCTATCCTATAGCTCATTCTACCCACTTATTCAACTCAGTCCATCACATATTCACTACCTTCGCTTTTCACTATATCCACTACACAAATCATAAACGATTCTTGATTCATTATCTATTATCTATCATTATTATATTTCCTCAACCCACCTCCCTTTCCATTACACTCCCTCCCCCTCCCTCCCCCAGCCGAGAAACCTCAACAAACAAACAAACTACACCAAAATCCAAATCATCAGATAATGAATTGAAAAAAAAAACATCGATGATTAAAATTTTACATATATTCTACAACCCTTCCCCTCCCCAGAAACCAAACAAACATGCTTTTGTATTTACATGTTTCCCAATCCATATCCTTCTTCCCATCCATCCATCTCCACATTCAATTCCATTGGTATCTATTCCCCCTCCAATCCGTCAATCCCCAACCCGCCAATCCACCAATGAAGTAACAAAGGAAAAGTAAAAAATAAGAATAATACATATACAACTCTCACATTTCCATTAATTCACCATCTCCCCCTAATCCTCCAACCTAAACATCTTTCTCAAAACCTGAAACTTCTTCTTTCTTCTCGGACCCCCCCCTTGCCCCATGACATCCACATCACTCAACCCCGTAGCCGTAAATCTTCGATTCCCAACCTCTGGTCTCCCATTCAATTCCGCAACAACTTCTTTGTTTTCATTCCCTACAATTCCTGCTCCCGTATCCGCAGAAAATGGTCTACCCTCTTCAAAAGGCACTTTAATTCCCGTATCATCTGCCAATGGCCAAGATCCACTATTTTGTCTGGGATTCTTTTTCAGAACTCTCGGAGAATCAGATTTACCAAAAGTTTCCGGTCTCTTAATAACTTCAAGATCCTCCTTACTTCTCTCCAAGTGTGTATCTCTCCTAGCCGGACTTTCTCCATTGTACTTCCTGACTTTACTATTCGGATCTTGTTTTTTCCTAAAAATAGACAAGATACTTCCACGTCGAGCATTTTGTGGTCTAGGAGGAGTAATCGGTGTGATTTTTCCATTGCCGACCTTGATCATTCCACGACCTGAGCCTGATCTCTGTAAATCTCCAGATGCTGCTGTCGTATTTCGAGATGATGGTCTATTGCCATTTGGTTTGGATTTATTTAAACTCCTAGCTGTGGCAGGTCGACTCTCATCATCACTATCTGGAAGATCAGAAGAATCTCCATCTTGATAACCTATAGGTTTTGGTATACTTCGAACTGGTGTACCACGTGATGATATTGGTCGTGCGACTATAGGCGCTATAGGTGTAGGTTCATCATCATCACTTGAATCCATAAAACGACTTCTGAATCCAGCACGAGGTTCATCCTCATCACTAGAATCAGCAAATCGACTTGATCGTTGAGTTGACTTTTGTTTTGGAGCTGGTCTAGCTGATGAGCTTCTACCGAATCCAGGTATTCTGATTGGTGATTTTGCTCGAGCAGTAGAATCGTTAGATCCTCTTAAAGAACTTCGCATTGTTCCTCGCATAGTCACAGCAGGAGGTCCACCAGGTGATGATGATCGAAGACTAAATCGACTTGAGTTTATAGGCGATTGCTGACGACCATTTGATGATACATCACTTTCACGACGCATAGAGCGTCTCATACTTATTCCATCTGTTGCAGGTCTAGCACGTTTGAAACTAGTATCGCTATCTCCAGATGATTTACGTCGTAGAGGAGTTGGTGCTACTGTTGCACTATTTCTTTGAGAATTAGGAGAAGTAGCAGTGGCAGCAGCACCCTGAATGAGTCGAAGTTGCTGATTTACAGCTTGAGTACTTGCTTGAGTCTTGGCAGGAGGAAGAGAAACAGGTCTTTGTTTCTTTTGAAGTATTCCATTAGGTCGAGCTGTTCCATTTTGAGTTGTTCCCTTTGTTGAACCAGATCCTCTCATAGATTGCCTGATGTGAACATCTGATTCCGCATGAGGAGGTTCCGCTCTCATAGATGAGCGCATAATTGTCTGGCCGTGAGCATTGGGACCTGCTTTTGATCCCGGTTGAACCATGTAGCTTCTCTCCTTATTTGATTGCTTCTGAACTTGTGGAAATGGCGATTGTTGCATTGTTTGCATAATAGGAGAAGTAGGCGACTGTATCGTTACTAACTTCTTTTTCGCTTTCTTTGGCTTTGGGGCTGGCGTCACTTCTTCTTTCTCTTCTTCATCTGCTACCTTAAATGCATCAAGCTCCAATTGCTTCTTTCTGTCCACTGACAGATTTTTCCAATATTGCTGAGCTTTCTCCCATCCTTCTTCTGGGTCTGGTTCGCTCGACTTTCTTTGCAATTGACTTGACATATATGCTCTTTCTTTCGCCAATTTAGTTCTTGGGCTGTCTGGCTCAGATGCTAGTATAGCAGTTGCCGATACAGGGCTTTCTACCACAGCATCCAAAGACATGAAACCACCATCATCTGGTGTCTCAAATTCTTCAGCCGCATCACTATATATACTGTCATTCTCAGATTCCTCCGACTCTTCAAAAATTGGTGCAGGATGAGCTTCCGAACTTGTTCTGGTACTATCCTCAAATTCTGACAAGTTCGAGGTACCATTTGTTGAATTTGCTGTTTCGGAAGTAGGCGAAATAGCTGTGCCAATGATACCATTCTCAGTAGCGGTATGAGCCTCATCCTTGGATTGATCCACATAACTCGAAGTAGAACTTCCTGAACCCCTATACCCACCAGGCATGTCCAGCCATTCTCTTGATTGTGTGCCTTCTGGAGTTGGAGTAGGCATTTGAACAGCAATTTCCGGAATATCCTCATTCAATTCGTGATCCTCAAATTGATCTTTCGTTGGGCTTGCCAATTCTCGATATGTATCAGCATGTCCATCTTCTGGTCCAACTCTTACACTATTACTTCTCGCAATACCAATAGCATTATTATCTAAGCTATATGTACTGCTAGCATCTGAAATTTCCCCAGTCCCTTCCAAAGATGTTACATCAGGAGGTAGAGGCTCGCGAGATTTCGAAATGTTTGCTGCATTTTTCGAAGTGGCGTCATGGGCTAGTAGTGAACCTGCGACATGATCATTTGATTGTCCCATGGGGAATTCCAATACATCTCCCGTATGAGAAGTGAACAATGGTGAAGTAGGAGAAGTGACAGGAGCAACAGTAGTTACTTGCTCTGGTGGTCTGACTAGAACTCTTTCTTCTGTCTCTCGATGAGTCTTTCTTTCCCTCACACTTCCAAAGGATGGAAGAGCTGGCCGTGGTTTCATTACTTCGTCGTCATCTTCATCTGTAGCATGTACGTCCTTCTTCTTCCCACGACCAATATTAAACCAGCTACGCTTTACTTGTGGACTCGGAATCATTGGTGAATCAGAAGGTAAGGTTGTCGATTGACCCAATACAACGTTGTTTCCCTCATCAAAGCTAACTCTGTTTCCTTTCTTTCTTGGCTGTTCCTCATCATTAGAAACCTCGCTAAGTCGAAAGGAACCCCCGTCAGATGGTGATGGCCCTCTAGGTTCAATTGAAGACATAGAAGAATGTTTCAAGGCTGATTTTCGTGGAGATACAGATCTTGGAGGTGGCTGGTGTCTAACCGTCAAGGTTTCGGGGGTTGCCATAAAATGTGGAGTTCTCGCAGGACTCACGGATTGGACGCGACCACCACGAGGAGATTCTTCATTTAACGAGGGGGCGGCAACAGATGTCATTGGAGGTTGACTTGCGGATCTGGTATGCTGGCGTTCTTGCGCATAATTTGCTGACGATTGCGCTCGACCATGTCCCCTGCCAGCAGATGACCGAGGCAAAGGAGATGGTGATATAGTTCTTGTAGGTTCAATGCGATCTTCCAAAAATCCTACATTTCCAGAGCGCAACGGTGAATCATCTTCTTCCTCCTCTCTTTCTCTATCCTCACGTACAACTGATGGCTTTTTCGCCAAGATGGCACCTGCTCGAGTTTTATAACCATTTGACGGTACGTCACTTTCATCAGCAGATGAATTTGGTAGAATTGATGCCTGGTCACTATCAGAATCGGTTATGATAACGCGCTTCTTTTTCTTCTTTGGTAGAGATGTCACTGCAAGAGATTTTTGCTGAGTATTTGATTCTGAGATAGGTAATTGGGGAGTTTCCCGAAAAACTTCGGTTTGCGCGGGGGGTAATTTCGGTGTGTTATTAGGTTTTGGTATGGGCTGTGGAATGGGTTGCTGAGTGGGCTGCGATACGGGTTGTTGGGTAGATTGTGGTATGGGTTGCTGGGAAGGTTGCGATATCGATTGTTGTGTGGTTGATGTGTTTGATGCCCTTTCCATTGCATCCACCGCCGTGCCCTTTATCCTTCCACCCACTGATCCGGCTGCTAGATGAGTGCCTTGTGCAGGCGGGGTTCGCTTCTTCTTTTTAACTGGAGCATTAGCAATTCCATTCAATCTTTGCTCGATAGCTAGGATATCCGCTAGCGGTAAGAACCGTCTGGTATTTGGATCGTATACTAGATTTTGGTCATGTGGCGAAACAATCCTTGGGCTTGCACTTGAGCTTGGAGAACATGTTAGCCGTCTTTGTTCAGGAGACATTGGCCTTGTACTCGTAGGGTAGGAAAAATTGACGGACCCTCTACTCTCCCCGTTCATCTCAGATACACTGGACAAACTTGGGTTTCTTGGACCCGACCCACGCGATGCTGTCGCTGATGGCCCAAGACTCGAACCTCTCCCACCAGCTTTATTTGGAGGTGGTGATGCGATTCTCAATCCAGGTGCATCCATACTTGCAGATCTTCGTGACTTCTTCCCACCAGCCTTTGTGATATTTTGCGGAATTGCCGGTACAGGCGGCGCATCATATGCACTTGGAACTGGTGACGATTCCCGAAAAGTTCGTTCAGTCATCGAACCGGAACTTCCTCTTCTCACGAGGGTAGAACCTGGTGGACCACGCACGGAACCACCGACGGAACTTCCAGCAGAAGAGGTTGAACCGTTTCTCCGAATTGTTCTTTTGGTTTGAATATCTGCCACTGAAGTAGGCGTTGTTGGTCTGGATCGTAACGCGGCAGCTGCTGCAGCGGAAGACAAGGAAGTATTTGATGCTTGAGAAGATAGAAATGCCTGTGCCGCGGCGGTCGCGGCAGATGCGTTGACATTTGAATTTACTGGCTGTAGAATTAAACCTGTTAGCATTTATTACGAATGTGGCTGCATGTACTCTATTGCGTGCAAAGATGTCCCCGGAAGCCAATTGCGATTGAGCTGTCGCGCAACCTGACCAAAATTGATGAAATGTTGGAATGCAATGCAGTACAATGAAATCTCACAAACATACCGGATTCGAAACCGCTCTTCTCCTTCTATTTCCAAACATATTGATTGTCGTCGGCTGAATCGCCTCTTTACCCTCTGCCAACTATGGGCTAATGAGGATATTATCGCATTGAAGAAAATAATGTAGGAAATGGAAAATGATGAGATTCCGATGACTATTTTCCCTGTCCGTAAGATAACAATACAAGAATATGACGATCCCGTCACGCCAATTCACCGATTCGATGATGACTGGTGATGTAGGCGAATGAAAATTGGAATGACAACTGGGATGTTTGGGAATCCCTTGAACGGTGTTTGGGTGAATTGAAGTTGTGGCTGATGATGCTTGTGTGCAGAAGAAATAGTGGGTTATGGAGTTTCTCTTTTTGGTCGTTGGTGGTAGATCAGGATCCAAGAGCTTTCAAATGGAGTAACTTGGATGCTCGAAAATGGAGTAGATATTAAAGTAGGTGGATACAATGAAGAAGATGGATGCATCCAAAATGCAGGTGAGTGAGGATCAGATCATTGAAAGGTGGGAGGGATGCTATCTACAGAGATAGCGGTAGGACGTTTGATGGGATTTTGTGTGAGTTGAGGTGAAGGGTGGAACTTTGGAGAAAGACAAGTGAGGTCTCGATAAAGTTGGACTCAGTAAGTAGGTATATTTTGAAGAGCCGAAATGAGAATGGTTTGGAAGCAATGTAGCTATTTGAATAAAATGATGCAAATGAGGTTTTTGTTCATAAAATTCACAAGAGGCAAGACAGAGGGGGGAGATGGAGAGAAGAAGAAGATTGTGAAGATTTCTCTATTAATTCCAAGTTTACTATCAAAACACCAACACATAGTAATAGTAGGTAGGTATAGGTATAGGTAGTATGGGGATCTCTTCATCATCCATTTTAATCAAATCAAATCAAATCAAATCATTTAACTTCTTGGTCGTGGCAGCTCGAGAGGGAAAAGCCGGATAATGGGTGATGAGTACGAGGAGATAATACCTTTCTTTGAATTATGAGTTTGGACGGCACCGCATGCAATAAAATCCCCAATATTTACCTAGTCATGAATGATAATTCGTACTAAACCAAAGGAAAGTTACTACCGGGAACCTGTTGCTTGGAATTTACGAACGATGTCCATCTCAGTTACATATCATATGTACTAAGTAGGTTACGAGTAGGTAGGTACTCATTGATCTGATCAAATGAGTTTCCATCGTGAAGGCCTGAGTGCCTCAGTGCGCACTTACATAAGATAGGGACGAGTACAGAGTACAGAGTACACGATTCGAAGGTTCAAAGTTTGAAAGTGGAAAAGTTTATATACCAGACCAAGCCCGGAATGAGAATGATGACCAGGGAGGTACCTGAGCATTGAGTTGGCCTAACAAAGCATACGGACAGCATACACAAGAACAGCCTTGGAAGACGAAGGGTCTGATCTGATATTATGGTCCAGTATCATGGTCCAGTATCATGGTCCAGTATCATGGTCCAGTATCATGGTCCAGTATCATGGTCCAGTATCATGGTCCAGTATCATGATGGGTATCTAGTAATCTAATTGAAAGCTTTGGGAGAATGTTGCATCATGTAAGGTTATACCAAACACCATCCAGCCAGCAAGCATACTAGGTACACACAAACACCTCCCACCTACCACCTACCTACCTACCTACCTATGTTTTCAATCCCAAATCAGAAACACCCACTGCTTGAAATAGACACCCGTGGACCCTTCAACAACACCATCCATGGATACCACCACCCACCACACACACAATCCAACACAACAGCAAGTAGAACTCCAACTTCAAAATAAAGTTCACATGGCGAAAAAAGATCTTTTCCCATGAAACAATCCATCCATCACCTCCAGAGTGACAGAGCACCAAATCCCCATTATTCATTCTCCCTCCATCCCTTCCGTTTGTAGATCAATCAATCTCATACCTCCAGCTAAGCCACACTTCGAAAGGACTAGACTTGAGCCATGGGCCCGGTCCGGTATATCAAATACCCAGGTACGGGATGTATGATGACGTAGATGGAATCCTGATAAGTACTGATAAGTACCGAGGGATGAGTAGCTGTCAGTACAGTATAGAAAGATTACAACCTCCGTATTATATTGTGTTTTCGAGTGATAATACGAGTATAATATAATTTCATTCTCATTCTTCCTTTCCATACCTAGGTACACAAATGTATCTCGTATCTCGTATCTAGTATCTAGCACTCAATTCATTCCATCTTTTCTTCCTACTCTTATATATCAAGTACCTACCTAGGTAGGTATTCATATTTCCAAAAGATCACATGTTCGAGTATAATACAAAATTCCTCAAAATTCCCATCATGTCACGTGAAAGTATATCCAAGCTTAGACCAAACACATCCATCACTTTTACAATATAGATACCGAGGATGTGTTATATATTATATACAGCTATTGTACTAGGTACCTATCTATGCATCACACATATCTACCTAGGTATCTGCAGATCATTTCTCCGCAATTAATTAATACTCGGTATCATAATAACGTGATTGAAATTCTGACTTGTGGAAATATGAAGATGCGAATTGAGGGGAAAGAATTGGGAACAGTATACTACCTAAGTATACTATACTATACCTACACAGCTGCCTATGTTATTCTATATCTCAATTAATCTCTAATTTCCACATCCATCATAAATATCCATCTCCTTCCTGATCCCGCCATCAAAAAATGTCCACCTCCACCACCTCCACTTCCCTCCCACCCCTCCCCCTCCCCCCAGGAATAACCTCTCTCTACCTCTCCACTCCCACTCTAACCCATCACCTCCTCGTCTCCGGCTCCCCCTCTCACCCACTCCTCCTCCTCCTCCACGGTTTCCCCGAACTCTCCTTCTCCTACCGCTATCTCCTCCCCTCCCTCTCCTCCCTCGGCTACCACGTCGTCGCCCCGGACCAACGCGGCGCAGGCCGCACCACCGGCCACGACACCCGTCCCTTTTCCACCGTCGATCTACACACCACCACCATCTCCCGACTCGTCACCGACATGGTATTTCTAGTAGACGCGCTGGGTCACAAAAATGTAGCCTGTGTGATAGGTCATGATTTTGGGGCGGTGGTGGCCGGCTGGTGCGGTGTTATGAGACCCGATTTGTTTAAATCGTAGGACTCCCTTTTCTTTCTGTGCGTATGTGTGAGGTTTTGGGATTTGCTTTGCTTGTTAGGAGCTGCTCTGTAAGTGAGTGAGTACTTGCTTACTTACTTGCTCTGTCTATGGGGGCAAGCCCCCAAACCCCCGTAGCTCGCTACGCTCGAGTGAGTCGCTATATTCTGCCTCCACGGCAGTGGCCCCCGGAGGGCCAGCGGAGCGTCATTTTATTGGATCTTCTTCACTTGCTTTCTTCTTCCTTTCATTATACCCTCTCTTTCCCTCCTTCTCCCCTATCCACTCATATGTCTCTTCTCCCAAAACAAATATTAACATCCACCCAGCGTCATCCTCCTCTCTCACCCCTTCAAAGGGCCCCCTCTCCTCCCCACTTCCACCTCCTCTTCTCAAACCCCCACCCCCACGGAAGACATCCACAGCGCCCTCTCCCAGCTCCCCACGCCCCTCAAACACTACAAAACCTACTACTCCACCCCCCTCGCCGCCAGCGATCTCTCCACCCCCCTCTCCACCCTCCCCTCATTCCTGCACGGCTACTTCTATCTCAAATCCGGGCACTGGAGCGGCAACACCCCTCACCCCCTCAAATCCTGGACCGCAGAAGAACTCCAACACCTCCCACCCTACTACACCATGCCCCTGCACTCCTCCATGCGCTCCATCATCCAAACCCACATGCAGAGCATCCCCACCTCCTCTCTCACGCGCATGGAAACCTGGCTGCCCTCCTCCGCCCTCGCCGTCTACGCCTCCGAATACGCGCGCACAGGGTTCCAAGGAATGTTAAACTGGTACCGCGTTATCACATCCCCCTATTACACCCAAGACCTCTCGCTCTTCGCTGGAAGAACACTCGATATCCCAATGTTATTTATCAGCGGAGAAAAAGACTGGGGGATGTATCAGGAACCAGGGGTATTAGAACAGATGGGGAAAAGATGCACGAGGTTTAAGGGCTCGAAAGTGGTGCTGGGGGCCGGCCATTGGGTTATGCAGGAGAATCCGGAGGAGGTGCTGCAGATTGTGGAGAGGTTTTTGGGCGAGGTGAAGAGGGAGGGGATGAGTTATTGAGGGTGGGTTGTGAGGGAGAAGGGGGACAGTTTAGAGATCTTCTCATATATATATACCTACACATCAATCACTCATTCATCACATAAATCCCTCTCACACATTCATATATATACTCACACATTCACGCATTCATACATCCAACCCAAATCCAAACTTCCAAGATCCAAATTACAAAAATATACATCCAATCATTTAACCATTTAACCATTTGATCCCCCAAATCCCTATACCATCACACACACACACACACATACATCCATCATACACACACATATACACCCCCACACACACACCCACAGTCACAACCTAATCACATCCATATAACATCATCATCTTTCTCACTAGATACTCATTTATAATTATATATACCTAATAAAAGCCATATATTATCTATATATTATCCATATATCATATGAAATTTCAACAATCATTCATTTACACATATCAGTCCGGAGTATTGAATATTTTGTGATTATTATTATGATATCAAGATACCTACCTACCTAACTACTTAAACTTAAGAATATCTAAATTTCATTCATATAAATATAAATGTAGTTATATATATACACATAGATGTTTAACCGGAGCTAGATACCTTACATCACACTCATGCTATTGAACCGATGAAGTTTGAGGCTTTGATAGGTGTGTATATTTGAGAGAGCTATTTACGACCTAGGTAACCGAACCAGTTCTATCCAGTCCTGCGGATATTCCTTGTCCTTTTATAAAGGGATCCCTTGCTGGGTGACTGATATTCCCCGTGTCGTTTGTCGTTTGACAGGCGTGATGTATATCCTAGATGGTCTTTGGTGTGAAATGATGTGGGTTGATGGTGATATAGAGATTCATCAAAGGAGAAAAGCTACCTTGATAAAATCCCGAGAGTCTGTACAAACGATAGAAGGTATTGTTGTGAGAGCTGAATATTCGAGAAACTGGACAAAAAGCCAGCCTGATGGTTCATTTCGCATCTTCATATATCACATCTGTGGATGTGTTGGTAGGTTTGAGAACGCAGATTCCATTGTTTCTGCGGAGATGGTAACACTGGAATTCTTATACAGATTCCATGAGCGGTGTGACTTTATTCTCCCAATGAAACCCCTAGTTCGTGTATCTTCGCATATTCGTATATTCGTAAAGATTTGTGTAACGTTCTTCACGCCTCGTGAATTTCGGACATAATTCTTGATACTGCAAAACCTCCATAAGATGCAATCCCCGTTCTCCTTATTCATTCGCACCCGTCTCAACAACCATCTCATTCTCCTCATATAATGCGCATCTGCACATTCGGTTTAGATTCCGTCCATTGATGAGTCCCATGTTCTACCTCCCACTTCACCATCGAAACATACCACTGACATTGCGCAATCTCTCTATCCATTGTCTGCCCCTCGATTAACATCCTTCCTCCCCATACATCCCTAGTCCTCGCCCTCATATTATTAGCCTCATCCTCTTCATTATACGATTCGACGTTAGATTTCCTCAAAACAAATGTCAAATTCTTAAGTCCAAATAAATGGCTGATCTCCGCCAAAGAATCGAATCGAAATAATCGCATAATTTCCCATAAATGTACATCGATATCCACTCTCTCAATCAAATCCTTCTGCGCACAAGTCTTGAGATCCATAGCCAAATCTCCGATAGGTGAACATTCTTCGTGGTCAAAACAAAGTGTATCGAGGGCGAAATTTATGTATATAGTGGAGTTGTAAGAGGGGTTTAGGCGGAGGAGAGAATAGTGTTCGAGAAATAGAGTTCGCGTTTCGGAAGAGATTGACAGGAGGACGGAAGTGGGAACAGGAGTGTAATAAGATTTGTGGATTCGAGAGCAGCGGATTGGTAGAGTACGAGGACCGGGAAGGAGGTTAGACCAGATTTTTAGACGTAGTTCGGAAGGAAGACTGAGAAATGAGGAGGTGGGAGTTGTGGTTGTAAGTGCGGTGGACATGATGATTCTTGATGTATGTAAGAATTGCGGAGCTGGGAAATGTGGGACAGGCAAGTTGTAATTCCACAGTTCAAGAAAGGTTTTGATGTTGATGGTTATCGCAGTCTATCGAATACAAAGTGCGATTCCTTGAGATGATTGTAGGTTGGTAGTGTAAGTATATATATGTTGTGATTGTATTTGTATAGGTTTAGATATTCAGTCTTGTTGTCATTAGGGATGATGTCGTAAGTAGGTGGTCATGGTCATGGTAGTGGCGGGTGCTTCTTAGCGTGAAGCCTAAAAATTAGCGGCACATTACCTTGGAGAAAAGACTTGGCATTCCTTATCAACATCAATATCGTCGGTTACATTGAGTAGGTATCGTATGAAGTAAAAGAACTATCTGTGATTGTATCATAAATCATTGAGCATTTACTTAGGAACAAACCCTTCATATGCTCGGGACATATATATTTATTATTAAGTTGTAGTCTTTCATCTCCTTGTATCCTTATCACATCAGCACCGTCCTGTGTTAATACGCTAAAACAAGAGTACGATCACCAACAGAGCATAGGTAGGTATGGCTTGATAGAACTCATATAACATCCATGATATACCTGAAACGGATCTCGTATATGTGTCGTCTGAACTATGACCCGAGTACAGCTGGTATAGTCTCAACTATTGGAATGAAATATCAGATGCTAGTGCGAGTCATCATGATGCAAGTGACAGCCCCTCGCCTAGCATCAGATGACTTATTCAGTTATATTTCGTTAGTCACGGGCCAAGGTACCTATGTATCTGACATTCGAATATTCTAAGAGAATTTACACCTCTAATGTTTGTCTATTGTTAGATGCCCCGAGCAATACATATCTTTAAACTTCCAAAACACCAACCCCCAAACCGCGCATTATCAGCCATATGCCAACTGGTAATTCCATAGCTCCAATAATCCAATTCTCATCCTACTCCAAGACATCATAGACTAACAAATCCCGAAAGTAGACTATCTCCGCGTGGACCAAGAAATTGTTCCACCCAATCCAGCAGATGCATTTCCTCGACTTCATCGTTATATCTCTCCCAAGGATACTCAACTCCTTCCTTGTTATTCGTCACTTCTTCCCGCCTCAGTACCGGTAACTTCATCTTCATCCCCAGATATGCAAAGTGGACTTCGATCCACTTTATGGGTTTCTGCAAGCGAATCGCTTGACGTGTATATTTACAATCATCCCAAGGTGATACATCAATCCCAATGATGTTCTCCTTAGTTGAATGGTCTCCGGTAGAGGGAATATTATCCTGATTCTGAAGGCTCCTTACATGCTCATCAAAAGCTTCACATCTCAATATATCTGCGCCGACAAGTCCCACAGTCTTCGCATCCCAAATCCCTTCTCTTCTTCCCCCAGCATCCTTCAATATACGTATTGCTTCTCGTCTTATCATTTCATCTGGGCATTTGCACACCACGACAAAAAGTTGAGGTAGAATGCCACATCCGAAAATAAACGATTTGACAAATGCTGGATGGTTGACTATGGCTCGGAAAGTGGTGATAATCTCGGAATACACTGGAATTAAAAGTTTGTGTACTTCTTTATCATTATATTTATTCGCAAACCGAGGAATTGAATGGATAGCTCTTGGATATGGGAAGTGAAAGGGTGGGTTGTATGATTCGATGTTCAGGCGAGAATAATATGATGACCAGAAGACGATTTTTAGTGCTAAACATTGACAGCGCAATATTCAGGCAGGGATAAACTCGCTATGATCCTTTGGGTCTCTGCCAATTCGAGATTGAGAGATGTCAAAAACTGGTTGAAATGCGGATGTCCAGGATCTCAATTCTTTTGCAAAAGGAGGCTCAGAGGCTTCTGAAGTGGCGTATTGGGAAATGTTTGTCAGTGATGGCGCAATTGGGCCAGAAACTTTGTCCAGGAAAAGTCGGGATATGATGTTGTCCAAAGAAAGTTTCGCTTCCTCGAGGGACGTAAAGATGGTTGGGATTGGTAAAGCGTCGAAAGAATCTGGGGAAACGAGAGGAATGACATCGCATGAAGATCGGGAAACACCAATCCACTAGAAAACAAGAATGTTAATCGAATTGTGCCTTTATTTGAGCGATATAGAAGATGAAGGTCGTTTTAAAATGACCCAAGTTATACATACATTTACGAGATGCGCATCAAGACGAGCAAATGCTTCAACAACTTCATGTTCGAGGATATGCGGTGCGGGACTAAAGCCAATATGGGTAGCAATATTCGTTTGGCTGGAGATCCAATTGTACATGAGATCTATCGTCGTCCTGACATTGTTTATGGCAAATCGAACATCCCCATGAAAATTTTGGAAGCAAAATATGAGTAAAGAGGAAATGAGGGTAGTGCGAATACAAGAGTCGCCTCGAGCGATCACTTTCTGCAATTCTTTGAGCACCTTTCCGTACTGCTGAAGTGCATAACGATGATGAAACTCAAAGTCCAAGGAGCAGTTTGACGCCCTCAATTTACATGCTCTATCCAGAGCAGCGATGGCTATGGCGCAATGAAAGATAGATGGTTCTTCCAGACATGCATGTCTCACTATTCCATGCCAAAGTGGTGATTTGCGGCCATCTGCAAGGCTATCTATAGTTTCGCGTTGAAATATATGGAAATATACTGCTTCTTGTTCTCCTAGGAGTGTGATTCGAAACGAAAGTGGTAAAGGTTTGGGTACCAATATTGTTTGTGGTGACTGCTTAGTCTCTGTTCGAGGAGAAATTCTCCTTGGATTCGTTTGTGGCTGGAAACTAACACTCTTGGGTTCATCATATCCGTCACACAGACGGCCAAATTTCTGACATCTTTGACAGCCCGGCTTTGTTTCATCGCATTTTACGCGTCGAATTCTACGTTTGAAGTTTTGTTAGTTTTCAAAGCTCCTTTTAGTGTTGATACGGAAGTGTAGATTTCTCATTTGACGTTGAATTCAACCCTCGGACCTGATCAAATTATGAGATCAGAATTATAACAAGGTAGAATTGTGAAGAACTAGTGCAATAGATGCCCACTGAATCATTCACTTACTTGCAGGTTATGCAGCCGGTACGCGAGCGGGATCCAGTGCCTCTGGCATTTTTCCTTTCTGGAGTACTTTGTTTCATCGTAGGTAAGGGCTCTATGAATTTAATATTTGCTGATTAAAATGTCAAAGAGGAGATTTGTGGAAACAAACAAATGAGCAAATTCAAGCAAAGCCGATCTAAGAAAGAAGCTTTCCAAAACACTGGATGTAGAAACTCCAGCTCGATACGAGCACACTCGCTACATACATATCTCAACGATGCTAACATGACGGACTAATAGCAATTCGTGCTCACTATTCATCATCTGAGCTAGAGCCATGATCTCGCTTGGAAAGTCCATAGAGAACTTTTCGAGATCTTACATTTGGGTCCATCGAAATAGAACTCGAGATTGTGGAGATAACGTGTGGATATCTACTTCTTCGCTCGAGCCACCAAGTGCTCATAAAGTGCATCCCCGTATAATACTAACTGAAAAAGGAAGCGCAGAGCGATTATGTTGATTGACATAAGCTTTTGAGGTCTGCTCCGCAAGCGTAGGAGCCCTTAGAACAATCAAGCCCGAGTAATATTTCCTCAGTTTATTGTATTGACCCGCAATCATGGCTGTAGAGCACTGTATACCTTGTTGTATGTATATTGTCAGCTGATGTAGAAATAAATACTCTCTTTGCTTGGACATGATCGAAAAACGTTACGTAATGTGAATCTGACGAAGGACAATCCTTTGCTTGACACATTTGCGGCCTAAGAAAGTAGAACGTTCTCTTTGAAGGGCCATGTCCGTCTCGAATCACTGATTTTTGAGAAATTGAAGGTCCCACCTCGAAACCAGTAGTACTCTTATTTTACACGTACCGTATCGACCAAAGTTAGCCCGCGCTAAGGAAGATGGGAACTTATTTTACCACTTGGAGTTGATCACCCAAGTCAATGAACAATCTTAGATCGACAGCTCTAGACAGAGGTTTCATGTGAGACAAGGATTGAAATTAGAAATTCTCCGTATCAAGTTTCTACATGCCAAAATTAGCTCGAAATCCGGCAGACGCTCCGGTAATTTCAGGACGGACTTTTCGGGTATTAACTCAGCCGAGTTTTATTTCCAGAAAGAATCGCGCTACTACTCCTCTGATGATTGAACTTTCAGAAATATTGGAGACTTTGGATCATTATTGAAAGTCTGGTAAGAGTTGCCTTGGACCAAGAGAGATTGGCTCACGTCATCATGAGCTTTACACATGAAGAAGTGTCGTGGTCATCAAAAAATCATAAAGGCGTTTTCATCTCAAGTGGAGAATCGGGGCTCAAAACGGTCGGTGCGATCCACAAATCCACTTATCTACCAGATGCCGACGAGTTCTGGTTATGAACGTTATATTTATCTTTAAAATAATATAAGCCACCTTTTGGATTTCGTCCAGAGTTACTCCTTCAATACAATTTCTTGTAGTTTAGGTGAAGCTAAGCGAAAGCAACAACATAGATGCGGCGATATCTCGTACAGAAGCCACCAAGGGGGTAAAATGATTACATTCCGAAACGTGTTGTTGGCAACGGCTAGAACTACACATAACGTTGTTTTCACGTCATATCAGGTCACATCAACTGAAATACCATTTCAAACTTTAGGCACCAAGTATATTTCCTGCTAAAATTGGATACTACACAAGCAGGTAGCCACCAAACAATTTTTAAAATCCTTGCAACTGTCCTCCGCGGAGAAATATCTAAGCCACGGCTGGGGGTCCACTGCACGGCATCATGAAGATAACATACAGAAGGATTTTACTGTCTTTAAACACAGCTAACCTGGCGACTTCTAGAAGTTATAATTGATTTCCTAAAATAGTTTCACATCGATCTCTCTGGACATAACAACAGCAAAAGTGGAAAAGCCTCCAAAGTCGTCATTAGTTCCAAGCCTCTCCTTCAAATTCATGCTCACTCATGTTCGGGAACCAAAATTTTGCTTCAAAGCTTGATATTCATTCAATTGATTTCTATTGGTATTTTTACGAAAGCAATTGTAGTGGTCCATTTTAATGGATGGCCTGATTCTCCACCCTCGAATTGTTATCCAATTCCGAAGCTCTGCTCGGTCCCGAAAAGCTTCGACAGGGGGCATCTCGCTAAGCCTTATCGTAAAGCCCGCGTTTACATGAACAGAAAAAAGGAAGGAACTTATTAAACACAACAACAGAACAACTAAATCCCGTGATAAATCAATTACGCATGAAGTAATTCTGTCCAGTAATATTAGAAGAGGGTTAGACGCCTACTTAGTCAGGAAAAATGTCAACTAAACACCCCAGTAATGTGCAGTACAACGTGTGTCTGTACGTAGCCCTTACAAGAAATAAAGCAATGCTTGTATAGATCCGACATCAAGTCAGTGAAGCTGGCTATAATCAGGCAGCGGCGCCCTTTGCACGACTCAGGATAATTCCCGATTAAATCTGACTTGACTAGTTGCGCGTAGCAAAAGTGGGTTGAGAGAATGTCTCGGAGATGTCTTCCGAAATAGGAAACCAGATCGCTATCGTGACTCTCATCAAAACCGCGAGCAGTCAGCACCCAAAATCCTCCATCCTAGGGCTCAAGCTGTACACAGTTTTGAGAAAAAAAATTAGTGACTGGTATCAATCCTTTCAGTTGTCGGACTAACCAAGTGGGAACTTGCCAAAAAAGAGCCTGGTTTCATGCCTAGATGAGGATCACAGCTTGCTCCAAAACAGCATAGGAATACTGTGTACTACTTCATATTCGTTCGATGTCGATTCCCACAAATTTCTTCACTGGCGTCTCTATTTGATTCTAGTATCCAAATTTTGGAAACTCGGGGGTGGTGATTTTTTAGTCCCTATCAGTGTATTGAAATGCCAACATAGCACTTGGATCTACAATACGTGCATATAATCACTTAAGCGATACGAAAGTAGATGCTGAGATCATAAGCTTGCTTTTCCTGGCTTCGATATCTTGGCTTCCCGGGAGACAAGAAAGTGCGGAGGTGAAGGCAAAATAAGATCGCGACAGCCAATGGCTCGACACGATTACTTACCTACTGCTGTTGCTTACTTCTCAACAAGATACGAAAATTTTGACTGGCTTCGGCAATGTACTTCAGAAATCGCACAAAAATGTGTATATCAATGGTCAATGTATCAGTATTGGATTCCACGTCGATAGTGTCAGATGGGAAATGTTGAGTATGAATTCAGACATCTGCGGTGCTGGGAATATGACATTGCATTGTTTCTTCATAGGCTAGAATTTGATATACGTGTAGTCTTGAGACTCGACTCGTGGTTTTGGAGACTTCCACGGGATGTTGATATGTATTTGTGGATCATAAGTCCAATTCCTCTACTATAGGTTCTGAGAATGCCCGTTCCTCCAGTCGGCCTGATCATCCATCAAAGCCAGCACTGCGAATCCTTTCCGATGGAGAAAATCCCCGAGATGACATTGTGATTAAAAAAGACATTGCGTTGATCTTACTCATAGTCTGCCAATGGCCTAGCTCTCTGCAGCGGCTGTAAGTAATACTCCTCTAAATCAATCTCCGAAACAAGGTAGTCGGTTTCTTCTCTTTCATTCCTCTCCCTGACAAACCTTCCGTCTCGCTGTTTCTCCCACAAATACCACAATCCCAGAATAATCAACGTAACCGGAACTGTGATAATCCAATAGATCCAAAAGCTTGGAGAAACCGCCTTACTAAGATTAGATGCATTCTGGAAATCAAAGAAGGTCGTGGAAAGTATTGACTTGAGGTTATTGTTCAGCAAGAATCCTTACGTTCATGGGCTTGGAGAATATCTTACGGCAACAAATGTCCCAGGGAGAAATACAATACCCAATATAGCGATAGTCTTCATGGCAGAAGAGTCCCGTTTGCTCGCTAGTGCCATTTCATACTGTAGCTTGCCCATATCATACTGCAGCTTGCTATCGCGTTGAGCGAGCACAATTGTGGACTAGATACCAAGATTAGTGACGAATGGGGTGAATTTTACATATGTAACTTGCAAGACTTCTTTGATTCTCCAGCCTTTGGAGGGTTGTGTTTGCAAAAGTTTCCAGTCCCTGTTGTTTCGCTTTGTAGCGCCTTAACGCCGGGACAAAGCTGTCATGTATTTTTTGAATTTTGGTACTTATTGATCCTGTGGTAGGGATATGTTGCGTAAATAGCTCCATGGTCTCTAGGAAAGATTCTATGAGACGGACGTATGCTAAAGGTGCTCTCCATAGTGCTTTAGCGTAGCAATCGTTGATATCGTGGCTGATAATATCAAGTGGCATCGTTTGATCTGATGCAAGGATTTTTCTACGTCCTGCATGTTGCCCAACTGCATGTTCAATTCGACGTAGCCAGTCCCTACATTCCCTTTGCCTCAAATCTTCTTTGTAGGATATTTCCTCACTCAGAATCAAGAACGGAAGAAGCATTGGATGAGAAGTTTCCGAAACACATGCTTTCAACGTTTGCACGCACTCGACCATATTAGACGATGGAGTTCCTTTGCAGAATCCGCGTGTGATGCCAGTCTTTATTTCATGGCTTAGAAGTAGTTCCCAGCCTCGAGTGATCCCTTGCTTTCGCACGTCCGCCTTTCGAAAAATTATTTCTACACACATACGGGTTAACAATCGCGACATTGAATTCAACATTCAAGCGTTTCTAATACGCACGCAAGTGTGGGTTTCCTCCAGTATCTTCTATAGAGGACCAAAATAGCACACTGAGAGCATTGGAGCATTCAATAGCCCCAAGTGGCATTTTCCACGATTCGGCCATGGTTATATAATCATCATGTTGGAGACTTATAGTATTCGCTCCAAATGTATCCGGATGTTTGGCATTCTGTTGAAGGCTAGTATAAGTCAGCTCTAGTGCATGATATTTCACACACATGAAAACATGCTAATTTACACTAATCGCACGCCCGATAATCGAGTGACCCCTTCTGGTAGCGGAGGCGGTTTGAAAGTTCCCTGGATTTAAAATTTTGTTAAACCTTTCAAGAACTATTATTGGGCTGGAGAAGTTGGACTATCTACCCGTTCATGAATAAAATCCTCAAATTCATCCATTGTCAATGGACTTTCTTCGATCTTATCAAGAGTGGGGTCCTGGCCACGTTAACGATAAATCTAAGCACTCCCGTCGCTCTAAATGGAGTGGGCATCAACCCTTACCGAAAAGCATGATATTTCCAGATATTGAGTTTCTTCGAAAATGACGCTGTGACGGTTGACATGTTTCCGAAACAAATAGCTGTTCATGTTTGGAGGTAAAATGGTATCTTTTATCAATCGGAAGATGTATCGGAGTTGGTAAGTTTATTAGATTGAGATGCCAGGTTGGCTCGTGGGTGTTAGGTTCGTATCCTCACACAAGTGAGTGTCTGAGTAGAATTGGAGATTTGAGGTTGCTTCAGAAAGAGTGGGAAAACCCTGACAAAGTTACATCGTGATTATTCAGCATGCCCCCCTGCCAACGCTGCGAGCCAGCTGTCTGCCCTATCTGCCCCATGTCACATAGCCGAGCCGCAGGGGTTTGAGCTAATCCAGTCTGTTATATAATACACATATACAATATGCGTCCCTAAGCATATGAATATCTCACTGAAAGTACAATATCCTCTAGTTGATTCAGCAGTCATCATCCGATACAGAAATACATTCATTCTTCAGAGACATAAGCGGGTAGGGCTGTGGATTACCGGCTGCGTATCATTGCTAATAGTTAGCAGGAAGAAGATGTAAAATGTTTTCAATCTCGCCTTTGTCTTACACATCTCCATCCTCGAGCTCCAAATCCCCGACTTCAACTTGTGAGTCGAAATGCTTGTTTTTAAGGGGGCTTCCATTTTTCTAGGATTCTTGGCCGTTTTTCCAACCCAACTTCATCTACATGGCTCAGATCAACCCTTTTTTATTATAAACTGACGTTTCTGTAGACTCCGCTCTACCACAGAGAAATTCTGGGGGCGGGGGTCTCAGATAAGTTAAAAGCAATCGAATAGATAAGTGTTCTGCAAACATTTGCCGAGAGACAATCGCGAGACGTGAAATGAGAAGATTCTAGTCAGGAGGTGGCGAACGAGATGGTGAGCTGATCGGCAGTCGATAGGATTGGGACCGAGGCACTTTCATGAGTCGCCAGGTTTGAAAAGATTCCACTCAAACGTTAATACTTAGCTTTAAAGTAAAGATCGCATGTATCTCATTGTTTACTCTGTCATTTTTACATTTGATTCATTTTAAGTCCAAAAACTCCAAAAAGTTTGAGAATATTGTGCATATTGTTGAAATTATGATAATTTCGAAGACCTAAAAATCATCAACTTATCTACCATATGAAATCCTGTGATCCTCTGCCCAGTTCACAGCCCAATCCATCCCCAGAAAGCTCCCTTGGCGTCATCCTCAATCGCGGTAATCATTGGCGAGTATTGTTAATTCATGATATATCTTCCTCTTCATTCGACTTGGAAGCAGCTTCTCTTTGCCAATCGGCAAATCTCTCTTTGTATCGCCGCATGTTCCGACGTAAATTTGCTTTAATCTTCGCGGGAAGGACAATCTTAAATTCTATCTCTGGCAGATCCCACATCAATTTACCAGCTTTAATGTGCTCTTCTCTGAGAACTTCCATCATGTTTTGAGTCAATTTTCTGATATGGCTCTGTGTGAAACAAGAGGCATTAGGTTTTGGTTTTGTCAACTCTTTTTTTTCATGCTCAAGAACAGGGCGATCGGGGTGGTAGAAACGGCAAGCATCCTGGACATCGATTAATTTATCCATATACACAAGATTTGCTCCGTCTTCTTTCGACATCTTCACGCCCTGCGTTTGTCTCGGAGGAGATGGAAGACGATGATCAACCACAATGGTAAGCGTCTTGAGGTCGCGAAATCCACGCTCCAGGCATCTAGCTAGCCACTCAGCATGAGCGTCCCACTGAAAATTCCATTGATCGGAAGTCAATTTAATAGCAAGGTTCTCAATTCTTGAGAAATCTGGATCATACACCAGCCGGGAGACCCCGGATATAGTATGTCCTGGGACTTGCGCGAGACTATAGACGATTCTAGTTACTTTGTCGTTTTCAGCATTGAATCTGGGGAGAAACGTGTCGGGCGTGATGAATAGTGTATCCTCCTGAAAATTAAAGTACGTCTGTGGGAGTGAGACTGAACCTGGTCCTTGAATGGCAGGAGGGAATCGCAATACTTCTGGGTTGTCAGCATAGCATTGAAATGCTCGCGGATACCACTTCGCTGCGACTCCATGTGACTCACGGCACGCGAGTAGGAGTGCTGGAATCGGAGCGTTGGATTTGAAGCCCCATAATCTGTTGTATCTGACCGGATTTTCGTCGCCGTTCTCTGCGTCATCAGACTGATCAGGAGCTTGGGGAAATCGAGCCAAGTTCCACTCTTCTTTGATGGTAGATCTTTCGAGTAGATCAAGTTCGATGATTCGACCAGCTGGCTTTGCCAATCCCCAGATTATAAGGCGGAGCTCGAGTGGGAGTTTTTGAAAGGATGAGAATGTTTTACCGATTTTGGTAGACATCGTGAGAATTTCTGGAAGTTAAATTGATTGATTTCCCAATGAAGCCGATATTTATGATGGTGAGATATCAAGATCAGATGTAGAAGAAATAACGGGTCGGTGGAAAGGAGAGGACCTTATACGTAAAAAGAGAAATGGACCGTACGACAGAATGACGAATCATATCACTATATGCCGTATAACTTCTGAAGATCGATTGACCGTAGGCTGAAGTATCAGAATAGCAGATATGAAGATGTGAACCGTATAAACAGTACAGACCACAGCAACTTCAGAAGATTGATGTTGGTCTGTATTGTATCACCCATAGCTCGGCCGAAATCAACCAGGACAGAAAGTGGTCATGATACAGATGATACAACACTTATCGTGATCAAAGCAAATATGCAAAATTAATTCCACACTTGCCTACAGCTAATGTTTAGCCTCTTACCCTTCATGTAACCCTTCCATCTTTCATACTCTTTTGGTTCTTTCCCTTCTTCCGTAGATCCCACGGGCCATGTTTCTAAACAAGGTGGACAAGTGCCTGCCATAATCTTGGGCATAGCATGCCAAGCCCATCTCGTCTCTCCGCCCATTTGTATCACATCACCACTCCTGACCCGGATGCAAACCAAATCTTGTTCCCTGTTATCGATATGTTCCTCTCCTTTTCTTACGTCTCTACTAATAACAAATAGCCCATCGCACCCGAGTGTGAAGCTCGCTAGGCCTCTCTCACATTCCTCGGAAACATCTCTATGTACCGGCATGAAATCTTTAGTCGAGTACATTAGGACAACTCCTGATTCTGGAGTAAAGGCATTTTGAAATAATGTGGTAACAAGACGAGAAACATCAGTTGGAAATGGAGTTGGAGAAGAAGATGGGTAAGCTCGGGTGTTCCAATCATATTGAGAGCCCAGTGTTAGCCACCTGAATTTCTTTTGGAGAGCTTGTGCAGCATTGAGCGGTTTATGTTTTGAGTTTGGATCTTTAGGGGCAAAGACTTGGTTCTTGGCTTGGTGAGGATAAGTGAAGAAGGAAGAGTCAGGTGGAGGGTAGGGTATATCATAATCATCGTGGAAGTTCGTCTTGTGAAGAGGGTTCGACAGCTCGCGATGGAGAAGTCGGGACACAAATAAAGACTGGGTTTCTGGTGGAAGGAGTGCAGGGAATATTCTTAATCCTTTATAAAAGTTAGCTAATTATTTTCCACGAGTGTTTGAGTCAAGTATACCCGGGAATCCGCTGTGTTCATAAATAGTGCATGCCGCAGGAAAGCCAGGTTCGTCTTCGGCTTCAGTGTTCATGAATTCCTTTTGCGCCTTAGCAATTAATTCCGAGGGAACTATACCCACCGGACTCAACTTCTCCTGCTGCTCGGGAGTCAAGCCACGGGTGAAATCCACGATTTCGAGATCATCGTGCACTGCCGCGTCACTCATCTTCTGATACTTTTTGTAAGCATCGCAAATTGCCTGTGGGGGCATGGCATGCGTATCATGACCATGATGACCCTATTAGAGTGTTAGAGTCATCAAGCAAATTCCAGGCCAGACCTACATGACTTGGACCATCCATAGTCACATGTGGGGTGGTCCTTTCTCTCGATCGATACAGCTGGCCACTACAAGTTTTGCTTTTTCTAAAAATGCCTATTCTCAAGGTCTTTCTTGCTGGAGCAACTATTCGACAAATATTCATGGGCCGTCTGCTTATTTAATATGATGCTTCTTTCTACATCATAGGGGGGGAAAAATCTTCGATATTCCCGTGTCAAACGATGCGGCCGCTAGCCTTAAGCTAGACCATTTCAAGTAAGCGTTTTCTCACTCACTTCGGTCTCTCCTCGTTGTCTCCATCAAGTGTCAATACCCCGCGATTTTGGTTTCAATCTGTATCTTTCCTACGAGTGTTGTGTCTTTACAAGTCCTGCAAACAAGTATGTTGTATTGAGTTGAAAAACAACAATCATTTCACTTCTATCAAAATATATCACCTTTCTCAGCAAAGTCAATAGCACATCCATTGAAACGTTATCGGCAGTATGCTTTATCTGAAACATTCTACATATATATATATATATATATCTGGCATAAGTTTTTGATACTCCGTCAAACTCACCTCACACTATATTCCCCTTCACTCCCGCGGCTGATCAATTTCGCTCGTTATTCCATCCCTTCAATTCCCAACCGGATTCTTTCCACTTCCCCTTGATAATCAATCCGGGGTGGAATATCGTCATAATCGTGGTTGCCGATATCATAACTGCTCCCTCGAGTATCATGAAAGGAATCTCTTCATTGGCAAGCTTCGACTGGAATCCTTTAGCAAGTTCGGCCACACGAAATATTGAACGAATAAGGATGAGGACAGTTGTCACAGTAAGACCTACAAGCACACCAGGTCGTACGGTTAGTCTCCAATCTAAGACAGATGTTTGAAGAGGATTCATGAGGGAATTGTAAGTCGGAAGTTCGGGACAATGGAGATGACGAAACATTAAAACGATTAAGGAACACAACTTGGAATTTAACATACCATAGCAGAGATACCTCATTTTTCTTTCGCTTGCCCCTTTTTCACCTTCGCCTGCCGCCCAGTTTGCTGCTTGTCTTCGAGTTCTCTCCCCACTTACTTTTAAAGCATACTCTACAACTGCCATCATGAACAGGATCAAGCCAAATACTTGAAAGCTCAGCCCTGTGACCAAGATATTTGTCCCACTGTTCATCTCGGCTTTTGTCGTAGCTGTATCTGCAATCGCTCCGCCAGCTGCTTGGAGGATAAGTGCGACCCAGTCGGCAGCCATGAAAGTGATAGAGATGGCCTTGGGGCTAAAGCTCGACAAATGTGGCCCATAGTGGAGAAGTATGCGAGAATAGGTCATATATATTGATGCTGTAAAGAAAACGGGCGCGATTGTTACGCATATCAGGTAGCTATTTGACAGTCAGCAAGATCCAACCTGTGTTTATAACTAGAAGACGCGCATCAAGAATGGGTTCGAAGCAAACGGATCATAATGCATCTGAATCCTGCCAAGATAACCAATTATTTCGAGGACAAGACCGATAAGCATACAGCACGAAAAACTCCATGCTTTCCAACGCCATAGCTGCATGATGTGAATGATGAGAAGAGCAGCAAATATGCCGAGGTAGAATACATTTCCGAAAAGAGTAGGCTGGTAATGTACCATTCCATATTTGAGTGGACAAGTCCCAAGTTCACAGACATTTGCAACAGGCATATTGAGTCGATTCTGGGGCCTTGTGGCAAGACGTTTTGACTAGCAAGTATGTTTCAATATTTGGTAAAGAAGTTGAAGATGTGAACGTAAAGATGGTATGTATAATTTCTTAATTCTACATTTGAAGTAAGAAGTCCTTTATATATGATTCATCACGATTCGAAGGTATTTAGTAAAGCTGTTATGTGAATCTCTTATTTCCGAGTTCACAACGAATAAATAGGATAGATTGTGTGACAAAGCGCCACATTATTGGTTGTTTGGATGGTTTCGAGACTTCCCACGAATTCAAGACTCTGATTTTATTCTCGGTTAGAGGTTATTGTGTTATTGCATACCGAATCAATGATTTCTGACACACAATAGGGTCCTTACGAGCGATATGGGCGGTAGGGCCCTTACAATTAACTAGATTGGCGATGCACTATGTAACCCATCGTACCCTTCAACGACAAACTACCCTCGCGAACTATGAAACAAAGTATCGTGATATATGCTATGAGCGTAAATACAAAGTATTTTCCTGTTATTATACGTGTTTACTGACGCTAGGATATATCTCCCCACGAAACAGGGGGCTCAAATAGTTTACCCATGCATATAATTCGGACATACCAGTCAGAAACCCAACGATCTAGTCTCGAAATTCTATCCCTTTGCGACAATGCACAGCCAGAAGACCTTATTCCACTCTCCTATTCCTCTGCGTTCCCTCGAGCCATCCTCACTCAAGTCTCTTATCCCAAAACCAACGACCAACATCATCACGATCCATAGCCTCCCTGTCTCTGCACGATCCCCTAAGATACTAAACAGCCGCCGGCACTGTTCTTCTTCTCTTTCTTATTTTTTTCTTTCTCCTTTTTCTTCTCACAGCTCTTGCATTTATCATCTTTCTTGGGCTTAGATACATCCGTCTTGATCATACCAGCCTTTGGATGGTTCAAAACTTTATCATCGACTTTATATCCCCAATTCATTGGGTTTGGGTCGCCTTTTCTCCTAATGAACCCCTTCACGTTTCCAGATTTATCAGTTCGCTAATCTGCAGGCATTTTGGGCTGTTCGATATATCTGATGTGTTTGTCTGATTGAGTCTGTTGGAGTTAGATTTGCTTTACACGGTTGAATGTGATTCGTTGAATTTATTTTGCGGAGGTCGTTCTCGTTTGATGTGAGTTGATCGGGTACTGAATGGATGTTGTAAATTTATGTGTGTTGTTTCTCTGTTTATTATTTTATAAAGTTCTCTGTTCTGTTGGATGGCTTTATAGCTTGTGTTATGATTGAGAAGTTCGTGAAGGTTTATATGGGTATCTGTGAATCGGATCAAGTTCATGCCATGTACATACCGTTTTCCAACTTCGAGCGTATATGGGTAAGGTTACCGTACAAGGCTTGATTCAAAAAGCCGTACACACAGTTCTACCATACTTCACAGGATGATGTCGTTGTGAATGTGCACTTCCAGTGAAGCGACTATGAATCATTGATAGTTGTTATATGAAGAGTTGAATTTGCATACGATCCTGTCTACCGTACCTGCCTCTTCTCTCTATACAATTTTTAACGTAAGCTATTAGCAGGCTCTTTCAACGAACTTCGCTCATCTGCAAAGTTGATTTCATTTGATATTCGTGTATACTATCCAAGTTCCGGATACTACATCGGTTGAAGAATATATACGGTAGTGTTTTCAATGTGTTACAACCACAATCACAAAGTAAAAACTATAATGGAGGAGTGGCACATCTCATCATGCTTAGTGTCATCAGAAAATTGTATTTCTCATCGAGGACTGGCAGGATGTCTGTGTACCTACCTACGTGGGTAGGCTATACAATAAAAGCTCGAACATTGAAAACCCATGGTGAGCTTTCGGCTCCCTAATGACTGATCTATGGCGCACCAAAACCTAGTTTTTATGATACATGGGGTTTTGTGGTATCGAAAAATTACACATCCGCTTGCTAGCACCGTATTACATGCCTGATAGTATCAGGATACATTTCAGTATTTTCGAAATCTCATATCATAAACTTTCTCGAATACAAGCTCTTTTTTTCCCTCTGATTCAAAAATTGCCATGTTACTACTGTCAATCCGCCGTCATCTGGCGCCGAAAACTCTAACTTTTCTTGACGCTTCATCTCTTTCTCTTTTTCGCAAGAGGTCCCTCGTCTCCCGAATATTTCTCGTCCTTTGGGCCAACCTCCTCCGCGAGTTGTTCTTCTCCTTCATCAAACTCGCCATTTTTCTCGTGATGGGCTGGATCAACTGATGGCTGGGGCATTTGCCACTCATACGTGTACATGTGTGCAAGGTCGTGATGAATTTTAACCCTTTGTTTGGTAGAAAATCTCAGTTCGCAGCTGGGACATAGGTAGGGAAGTTTGCCATAGTTTCGCTTGATTGCTGGAAGATTATTGGTTTTCCTGGCCCACTTGTTGAATTCTTCAAGAGGCTTAGCAGCAGTCGATGCGAGGGGATCTAAATGAGCAAATGTTGACCCAATATTTTCGGTAGATACCCAATTAGTTTCCGTCTTTTTATTGCCATCAAACCACCTCATCGACAGAATAGCATCGCACTTCTTCGAGTAGCCCTTATACCACTCTTTATTGTCTCCATCACCGTCTAAAACAGCCTGGATTCGAGAAATCCTCGGTGTCATAGTAACACCATTCTCCTCCCAGCTCCACAGCTGCACAAATAAGTCTGCCGTGGGCATCTTCAAAGATGGATTAATGCGGTTCATCTTAACCTTATCATGAGCTTCTAATCTTGCTAGAAACTCCATCTGATTCCTCAACGTTCCGAAAGCCGCAATTGCTATCGGATGTGCTTCCGGTAAGCTGCTGCGAACCCCTTAGATCGTTCGAAGGATTTTTGGCGTCGAGCGACGGATTAGGGCAGGAGTTTCGCGCATGACCGTTCCCTTAGGGTAGCACACGGCCACTAACCTACTTTGATTATAGAGTACAGGATCCATTATATGGGTGTTCCCTGGCAGGTATGCATACCGCAGACGCTTAGATTCGCCCATGGGAATTGGACCCAAACTAATATGAGGATGAACCGCCTTAAATACCAATGCAGTCATCAGCCCCATCGTCGCATATATCCGAAGCGAAGATACAAATGTCCGGCCAGGCCAGTAGCTCTCGGGTATATTTGAAAATACTAATAGCACAGTCCACATTGCTGAATCGTCATTTCCATCGATATGCAGAGTGCCGAATTTACCAAGGCTCATTTCTAATGATGCTATCTCTGTACCGGAGTAGTTGTATTGGACAGTTGCTAATAATAGTCAGCAATATTCACAGAAGTCGACAGACGAAGTGTGGTACTCACAGAAGAATCTGTTATCTTCATGCCCGAATGTAACAGGCACAGCATACTCTGTCTGCTTGGCAAGACGGTCTAGTACTTCTTTTGGCGCACAATTTGCTAGCAGGTTGCTAGCAGCTATTGCGACAAGCTGGTTAAGTCTTCCAGTCGACTCGGCATTTTCAATTATCGATGCGTTTAACTGCGCGGCACAGATCGCGTCCTGCTGCTGTGTGATCGTGAAGCCTTGGACATATGATCTCCTTTTAAGAATCTTCTTAGAGCCACCCACCATTCGCTGCTCGAACTCTGATATATCGTCTCGGGAGTTTGGATCCGCGCTCTTTCGGTGTGCTATCTCGCGAGCCTCCTTCATGGCTTCGTACGCGGGTGTAATGTTCCTGACATCTCTCTCTCCGAAAAATTGCGCAGTAAAGATAGGATCTTTGTCTTTGGGTCCTGATGCAACATAATATGGCTGGTTGAATAACATCTCATGGCAACAAGCAGCTTCATCTTCTGCGATGCTTGTGTGACCTGCTACTTTGAGTAGCTCTGGACATTCTGAGTTCTTTATGATGGCCAGTTTTTGGTTGATTGGGCCAGTAAATGTGTTAAAGTTTGGCAAGATCAAATATCCGTCCTTTCGTCCTGTATTGTTTGGTATTGGTGCTTGATAATTGAAGCGCGGGCTTGTTTTAGGTTTTGCGACCTGCGATGAGCTGGGGGACATATCTTAAGTTCTTCTTGGGGAACGACTTGTCCTGTTGTTGAAGGTGTGGAAAGAGCTTGATTTAACAAGAAGTATTTGAGATTTTTGATGGAGTCGAAGACTGAGTCACACGGTAGAGAGAATGGTTGCAATGTGTAAAAGACCGCAATTAAGATGTATCTTGTATGATTAATTGAGTAGAAGGTTCAAGTGCAAATTGTTCAAGTATATATACATGTTCCAATTCTGGGAAGTGGTATCGATTTACTGACTGGGCTAGGTACTTACTACAGTAACCTTGGAATAGACCGCTTCTATTTGGTCATAGGCCTTTTCTCGCTAGAATTCTATTACTTCACTTCAATATTCTGACAGTAATTGTAAAACATATTATAAATTCAATTTAAAATATGAAGATTGTTTATTAAAAGAGTGTTTATTGTATATTTTTAATGTAATTTATAAATAAGTTCAATCATATTCAAGAGAGTCATATATTGCTGAATTAATTGAATTTGGTGTACCTAGGTAGATATAGCTACCGACTAATGAATAAAGTACAGGGACGCTAAACAATACCCTCATAATCATAGTCCCTATCCGATGGAACAATTATTCCAATGATGAGAGTGAAAATAATAGGAGAATATACAGCGTATCTCAAGGAAAGATCGGCCACTGTAGGAGGAAGAAGGAACTGAATTTCAAAGTATATTTTATGACAGGAATTTGCTCTAATGGTTTAGAATTCCATCACTTTGCCAAAATGATTTTTTTCGAATCAATCCTAAGGAAAATCTGAGGATCATTCTGAATGTTTGATAAAAAAAATGCCCTGCTACAGTCTTTCAGAACTTCCCATCACTTTCCCATTACTTGAATTTTGAAGATTAGACAATGAATCTGGAGTGTGTTGTTTCTTGGTGAGAGATGAGAGATTCCGAGCTCTGGGGATATCCGAGTCATCTTGGGTGGAGACAAGCCATCCTGAAATTGAAAGTTAATCACTGAGTAGATTGAATGAAGTTGAAGCAAAGAAGCCAGTTGACGCTTTTGCGAAATATGTGAATTCAATTCTGAGACACAATCTTGGTGATCATACCATGTCAGCTTTGGCTAAATTAAGTAAAGTTGGAGTCAAGAGTCTTGATAGTATATGTACTAATATATTCATGCCTGTGACTCCAAAGGTTCAAAGAAAATCCAAGATGAGCTTGACAGTGGGGCTCAATTCAGAGATTTGGAGTAGAAGCAAATGTGGGTTAAGAAAGTTGAGAGCTCCTGGTAATGCATCAAACGACAATCTTATAGCAAACAGGACCTCAATTGTGAAGAGACATAGCTTATTCCATTGCATTGATTGATCAGTTGCAGAGCAGTCAGTTTCTTTCACTTGCAGACAAAAATTTTGCTGAAAATTGCCTAGGGAGCCACCAGACAAGCAGAAGAATGAAAACTTTGACAAATCAAGGTCAACTGGTTAATCTTGAAAACCATGTTGGTCTATTTACTAAATACAAGGCTTTTATATTAAATATGCTTTAACAGGGCATTAAAAGTGTGAAAAGCAATCAAGCAGGAAAAAGACACTGATGACGCTGATCTAAATTCTAAGTAGTTTCGTGATACAAACTGCCAGTGGACAAGGACAAACTGAAGTTGTTGCTAGGGAAGACAGTGTGTTAATTATTATAAGTTGTCAACAATTAAGAGCTAAACACTATAAGAGTTAAATACCATGAGGTAATACTATTAACGATACTGCATAGCAATCTTCAGAAGGCTTGTCACATTTAATTTGCACATGTTGAATCTTGAGATAAGTGATCATTTGCCACAGAATTTGTGTGAAATATTATCTGGAATGATATAGATCTTCTATGATTTCATCAAATAACTAAACAACAAGTTTTAACCCTTGATTGTGAACTTTGTATGTCCCAGATATTACATAGAGACAATCCCAAATCTCAACCTGACATTTCCATTTCAAACATAATTTCCCTCAATTGCCACCGGGAATATCTCAAAAGTTCTCCCCACAATTTCAAGACAGTGTCCGAAAGTACTCTTCAATTCAAATTCTCCATTTATCCCTCCCAATGAGTAATCTCCCATCACTTTTTGACCATTCTTCTAATGATGCCCCATAAGCCCTTTCCTCCCAGAATCCTATCCCACTACCTAGCCAGTAGTCTTCCTTCGCTTTCCTCCCTGATCTTCCTCGACAGCTTCCTCATCCTCTTGACCACGCTTCTTCGTAGTCCAAGATGATGGACCCGTCCTAATGTTTGTGTGGACAGCTCCGTACTGTGTCCCTTCAACTCGATGTATCTCTTCGAGTCGTGCTGCAAAAGATTGCAAGTTCTGGCCCTGGACAAATCTGATGAGCTCAAGTGGTGGGGAAGACTTAGTTTTTAAGTCGTCGTGAAGTTGAACGATGTTTCGGGCTAACATCACAGCGGGCCATGCATCGTTTAGTTGCGCGTCTGAAGTTAGAAAGTCGTGAGCAGACTGGTAACTCTGTTGTATAATGGGCCAGACACGATAGGTCAATGGCGCATATCGATCAGCGTCAAAAATCTGCTCAATATTAAAAAATGCCACGGGGAATCCCAGAACCCTGACACCTGGAGAAAGGTTTCTCAAAAACTGTAGTCGTTCTTCAAACAACAAGCCATAAAGATCTTGGCGCTGAGAGAGCATTTGTACAAATGCCCAAGACTGTAGACAAACAGTATCGAATCGATTTTCTTCATTCATATTGTGAATGGTGACTGCAACCTGGTCTAACAACATACTTTTTCGGATAAATTCGCAATATCCGAACGAGGTGGTGTCTTTTTTTGGAATATGTTCAATCAAAATATCCAAAGCTTTTACGACTGCCACATTGAGGGGGTTATTGTTTCTTGGGTATGGAGACCCCACACGATGCTGAACGATGGCATCGTCAACAGCGCACAAAGCATGCCAGACGACGCGATAATTTGCGTATGAGCAGCAGTCATCATGAGGAGACTTCTCACAACCCATACAGTTTTCTGTATTGCATTCTGGGCAGCAGACGATCTGCGGATGCGTATTCTCATTTGGAATTCGGAAAGACTTTGACGGGGTGCGTTTATAGCCAGGCACCCACAAAGATGCTCGCGAATAATCGAAAGCGATGCCGCACTGTCGGCAATCAATGAAGTTGCTTCCTCGAGTCTCTTCGCGCTCAAGTCTCATCATAACCGGCTCGTATTCTTCAATCATGCCCTGGCTGTCTCCCTCGTCTTCCTCCATGCCGTCATTGAATTCCTGCATAACCGTTAGTAAGAGCATTGTCGTTTTATGATACAAAGGACAAGAACTTACAGTTTCAAAATCCATTTCGGCGTCATTATCATCTTCAGCAAAGCGAGAATAGAAGTCTGGAGGTGCTAATGGATATTGAAGTGGCTTGTGTGGATCATTTAGTGTTTCTGTGTTCTTTAGACGGATTGCTAAGCTGAATGACAATCCTGGAGCCCGAAGACTTGGTGAATTCGATCTGGAATCAACACTCGTGTTGATCATGGCGGATGAGTCCATCGAATTGTTTGAAGAACCAAAACTATTTGAAGAGTTCATGGTTGCGTGTGGTTGATTGGTAGCTGGGGAATATTTGTTTGGTTTGAGAATTGAGATGAAGATTTCGAGTGATCTTTATGCAATCGATGATTGGTCTTGCGGTTTGATTTGTTTGTAGAAGAAGTATTCTGGAAGAAGATAAAAAAGAGAGAGAGAGAATGGGCATTTCTTAGCTTAAGTAGGAATGGAAGTACCCACGGCGTTATCGCTGTAGTTATTCACGGCTGTATCATTCACGATTACCAACCTTAGCAGAGACTGATCTATGTTCTTGATATCGCGCTCATGTATACGGTTCCCAATACATGAGCTCAGATGAGTATATGATCCTCAATTTTGACAGTAACATCGTGAAAATGACAGTAATGGATTTAAGCGATAATTTTTCTACAGGCTAGTGCTCTTCATTTTGTCATTAGGTCGTGCACACGGCAGTACAACTGCCGTACAGCCAATCTGTAAGAGCCGTACCTACGAGTTTGAGATGATTATCGTCTACAGATACAACCGTACCAAGCCATTAGTGTTACTGTTAAGGCTGTATGTCCAATCTATTGCATGACTAATCATGATGCGCGACAGCCCGCGAATTCAAAGCACGGGGAGCGACCGTACCTAACTTCAAAGATTTTGTGATAGCACAATTGCAGCAGGATATACATAGAAGTTTTCGCTAGAAATACTCTCAGGTTATCGCCTTAGTCGAGTTAGTCGAAACTAATGTCTAAAATTGGTTAGGTCGAACCCTTTGAGCGAAGCGAGACATAAAATGAGGGGCTAGGAGCAAAATCAACACGTGATGCTCTAAGTTTCAATTACATACTGGAGATCAGAGATTCACGAGATTAGTATTTCACAAACTTGAGTTGTTATTTAGGTGGAAGGAGAATTCATGGTAAAAAGTATATATTGACCTTCCAGTCAAATATTCCCTGCGTTGAAGGTTCATATCATAGCCATCCTTGATTCTGCGAGTATGAGCCTCAGAGCTTTTGAGGCTGATGATTACAGTCAGATCTCCCTATGTATTAAGATCATGGTCACAGCCACTTTATTCGAGTTGCCCAGGTGTGTAACATTGCATGGTATTTTATTCCCCACATGACATAAGGTTACATTGCCACGACATTGATAACTTCCCAGTTTTACACAAACCAGCACATAGACGGCCTACTTCTACGTCTTTCTACCTGAAGAAACCACAAATTACATTATTAGGAAGTTTTCTTCTTCGACCTTCAAATATATGCGATGCTTGTATTTGACATAATGATTAGCCTTTCGACAATCACTCAAAAATTCAAAGGGTATGGCATTGTAGCCTTACTCAACGTCTATGGAAGTCATCCAGTATGGCTTCTACAAGCACAAATCATTGGCGAATTACAAGATGAAGACGCGTTAGCATTCAAAAAGATGGCATGCGATGAATGTACCATGATCGCTGTAGCTGTGAGCTGAGCCCGACGCCAAATTTTCCAAGTACTGACAAAAGAAAGGCTGCAATTGTTGCCCAAATTGCGATTACTGGATTATCTTTGGACTCTTTAAGTAAGACTCATTGGACAGCAAAGTCTTGTTTTGTGATAAGTCTAACCTTTGCTTTGGTATCGGTATACTATTCCGTTACTCAGCAACGAATTCTCGGCCGATTGATCAAAGCAAAAGATGTTCGTCATTGGATACGAGGAAGGAAACATGCATTCAACCGAATCCTTTCCATGGAAGTTGGGATCAAGCTTGATTCTTGTGAGCCCGACGATTACTCCCCAGATGACTTGGATATTCGTAAATTCAGGAGGGATTTTCAGAGACAATGTTTTATCCCGAGTCCTCTATCTGTCATGACCCTTTCTGCCCCTCGGAAGTTGCTTTCTGGCTCGCTTATTCTGTTTATTATCGGCCTGGGGATATATCTAGGTCAATACTGGGTTCATGAGCTGGATCATGATAGACCAGCTACCGATTCGAGAAATGTCTTCATACTGTACTTTATCGGACTATACTTATCAGGCGGTATGTATGGGCTTCTGGGGAATTTCTATGACAACGATATATATAAGCATTCGAGGTCCGAAATCATCGATGGTTATATGAATGCATACTTAGCTAGTCACCCTGATGTGTTGTCTCGATGGAATGTTGACCGTTATTGGTGCTTTCAGAATGGGACTCTGAAGGCAATTTCTAGCACCGGAATCGATGAAATTTCCACTGTAGTGCAGAATGAGATGGAAGGAACTAATAATGTCTGAACCTTCCAATGAGAGAAATAGGATAAGATAGTATGGGAACCAAACTGGAATGGAAGCAATGCAAACATTGAATTGAGCTCAGAAAAACGGATGACATGCTATGATTGCACGTGTGATCAACAAAAGAGCCAATTTCACGCGCAGGCATGGTATTGACCAGAAAAATTCCTCAGGGTGTACACCGGCATCTCACCTGAGTTCTTGCTATTATTCAGGCGTGCGATTCAAACATTGGCAGAGATAGATTGCTTAAATCACAAGCGTAATCAACCAGATGAGTGACCTGCCTCGCTCATACAACACTGACTTGATTGATATTCAAATCTAATATCTAAACATCTCTAAAGCCGTAGATCGGCAAACAAAATGCATATTCTTCAATCTGCCACGGCATGCCGCTCATGATGATGATACTTTGTAGAGCACCTCTCCAAGAAATCGGAAGTCAAGTGATAAAATAAAGGTTGCCGTTTTGCTATAAAAAAAAACAGTTGTGATCAAAACACAACACCGAGATGATTAGCTGGGTTTCCAGACAGATCTGGAACTGCAGAACCTAACGGCACGAAATATGCAATTTTACTGTACATCACTGGATTAGTATTATTTGTTGGAGCATATAGCACCGCACAATCTTTTGGTATCGAGGAAGTCCGCTCTGAGATTGACGTTAATGAGTACATGGCCGAATTTAAAGCAAACCACCCAAGTCAAGATACAGAAGATAAGCGTGGGCCTCAAACTGCGCAGATCACGACGAGGACGGATGAAAACTGCGAGTCTGATGCACTACTGAAGCAAGCCAAAACTAGTGGGAAGACCTCTTTCGCTGCAACATAAGTCATAGGGCGTAAATCTTCAACTGCTTCAAGGCCAGAAAGAAGGCGTAAAGATCAGGCGAAGGATTCTCCGCCCTCGGATTTTGAGAGAGGTATTACTGAAGATAGTACCGGTAAACGCGGTAGTGAGGCTAGCAGCAGGAGTACTTAAGAGGTGTATTAAAGGCAAAGAAAGAGTTGGGAAAAAAGATTGAGTAACCAATAAACATCCCGTCATTCTGACCATCTGAACGATTAGCTGTGTTTCTGCCCGCATTTGAACTGTTCTCCATTCGCGGGAAGCGAAATTTATCTATAGAGTCCATTCAATGAGTGTTACTAAATTGCATTTATACTAATTTGATATGCATTCAAATAATCGTGGAAGTAGTTACTAGATCCCACTTAACAGTTCACACACAAATTCAAACAGATGTACGAAGCGACTTTATCTATTAATTCTCCCTGATATATTTATATCTACAAAATATATCTAAAACCTCTATTATCAATCTCCGTCATATCCATCATACCCTTCTCTACAGCCTCCCTTTCTTCTTCTTCACTTACTTCTCCTCTTGCCGCCTGTTCTGCATCTCTTTTCTTATTACTTGAGTACATGTAAATGTACAGTACAACAACCATTGCTAACTTAACAGAATAGCCTACTAACATTGCTATGTACGCTGAATGATATCCGGCTTTATGTATGTTAGTCTACCAAGTCACGAAACAAGAACAGAGGACTAGAGAGTGATACGAAGAAAAGAAAAGGCCCACTCACGAGCTTCACTTTTAATAAAAGTCTGCGGTCCAACAATATTCCCCACACAATATCCCGTAAACAGGATCGCCGCCGTCAACTGTTTCTTCGTATACCCTGCAATATTACTACTCACCATCGTGAGACTCATACTAAATCCCAATCCTTGGAAATAGCATAACCAAAGCGCTACTAATCGTCCCCATTTATTGCTACTTGGAAGACCAACCAATAATCCTGAACCGAGAATACAAATCGTGTTGGCGACTATCATAGTAATGCATCTTGAATTCCGAGGGAATTTCGTGCATATGTATCCACCCGCCATCAGCGCGAGGAATTGCACTGCTCCGCCGGGAATTTGTAGGTATTGGGTACCGAGGGTATCGAAACCGAAGGTTCCTACGATGATAGATGTAAAAGATGTAAGAGCAGAATTGGGAACTTGGGCGCCAACAGCCATGACAAATAGGATCCACGTTTTTGGATCTTTGACCGTTTGCCATGCTTGATAGGTCTGGAAATGATGGTTCTTTACGCCTTGACGATTAGATGCTACGCGGGAAACAGCAATGAGACGTTCGTGGGGCGTGAGAAATTTGGCTGTGGAAGGGAGATCCGGGAGAAAAATGAGGGAGATTACACCCCAGAAGATGGAGATGGCTCCAAAGATTAGGAAGACGTACATCCATTTTGGGAGACCGGTGGTAATGTGTCCGACAGCGTAGCCGATGAGACCTCCAAACATCGTTGCGATGCCGTTGGTACAGTAATAGGTTTCAAGACGGAGAGGTTGCTCGGCGGAGGTGTACCACATAGACATTAGGAGAACGAAACCAGGGTTTATGGTTGCTTCGACGGCGCCGAGCAGGAATCGATTGGTGGCTATGCCGCCAAAGGAGACGCATGCTGGAGTCGTGATGAGGATTACTCCCCATGCGATAGTAGTTAAAGAGAGAAATTTTCCAATAGGGAGGCGTTGGAGAAAGTAGCCTGATGGAAATTGAAAGAATAGATAGCCGAAGTAGAAAATCGAGCTATATGCATTGTTAGCATGGCCTGAAAAGTATCATCAAGGAACAATGCATATCGATGATCTCACCTCAGCCAGGAATACTCTTGTCCTTTCAGATGGGTACCCTTCTGCAATCCATACACACTTGAGAAGTTGATAGAATTCTTGTCTAGATATTGTAACATATATGTGATGAAAAGAATGGGCATGAGCCGCATGTCAATCTTTCGAAGCACTCTCTTCGCTTCTTGAGGATCGACCTCGATATCCCTAGCATCTTGAAACAAAGCATAGTTATCATCCAGATGAGCAGCAGCTGATGATGAACTATTCACGGCTTCGCTTTTTGATTGTGCAGGAGAAGACGTCACATGCTTCTCATCATCAATTGAAGTTGCCATTTTGATACTGAGTTATTGCGAATACAAACGCCAGCAAATCACTCTCCTGGATTTCAAGACTTTAAAGAACGGCCATTAAAGATACTCTACAGTGAAAAATTCAACAAAAAACCATCGCTGATAAGATCCACCTCCAAACCCCCAATATTCGCACACCAAATCCACAACATTTGACGGCCAAATACCTGGTTTCCCCTCACTTGAGATAGGGAACCAACCACACATCACCATCTTCAGAAATTCATCAATCAAAACGAAGGAGATAGACCGAATACCACATCGATTGATGCGTATCAGAGGTCGCTTCACGGTTTATCTTTGGACGCAGAAGATGGTGTGACACGGAAATTTCCTATTCTGGCAGATGTCGTGATAATTAGCTCGTTTGCGCGATTAGAAAAACATCATAGGTACTTGATTAAACCCACGCGTGCGACGGGGACAATGATGTAGGAAGGATTTGATATATCCAAGCCTAGATACACGACCGAACTCGCGATATGGAGATGTTTTCACGACTCAAAAGCTTTAACCAGACTACGACTCAAACAGTGTGCGATGTGAACCACGAAATAGAGATATGTCACGTGTTAAACGCGATCCCGACAATTCAGATCAACCATGTCTCCAGGCATAACAAGCGTAGCACAAACCCAAGTTCTTCAACTCTGGACCCAAAAGAAGGGACCGCCCATGAAAGAAACGAAGGGGGACAACAATGTTCGTCAATTTCACCGTACCCCTAGAAAAAACGAAACCCCAGAAACGCTTTTTCATTTCCAGGTCCCCATGAAAAGCAAGCAAGCAAGCAAGCAAGCAACGTCGGCACCTCCAAACACCCAGCCCAGCAGCCCAGCAGCCCAGTCGCCGATTCACCCATCCCACCAAACGGCTTCCTGCATCCCGTCTCGATAAATAACATGTGCTGTAACTTCACAACATCTGGAGTGCTACTGTACCAGAATTTGGGTTACCGATTACATTACTCAACTACTGTATTTCACTACATGTTCACGACATTTCTATTGCATTTTGCATTTCGAGTGCATTTCGTTTCTGGATCTGTGATCCGTGTGCGTAACTGTCTCCATCTGATCTTCTTAGCTTTCCAATATAACCTCCTACATACATACATACATATCCCAATTTTCCCAAATAACGACGTTGCAGACATGTATCGAGGTTCCAAGAAATCAATTCCAAGGTCTTATTTTTAGAGATTTCCTGATTATATCATGCTTGCATTCAATATGCTAAGAGTAGCTCACACAACATTGCTACTGCATATTCTGTATTCTTCTTTCATTAGCGTGCAGTGTGAATGCATGCTTCACCGATTCATTTTCTATTATATCTACCTGATTCTATAACTATGCGAATTATTATGTGATTTATTGATTGTTTGATGAATCGAAAGATCACTATTGGCACTGTTTACGAGGAAAATATTCTACAACCACATACCTAAAGCGGTGAAGGATGCGAAAAGGGAAATGCGATACGAATTCGAGATTGTGATTTGTTGATACCATACCTACCTAGCTTTCTCCTCGTTTGATGATGATTACCAACAATTCGGAAGACTTGGAGAGATTGGATGCAGGAAGAGGAACACTGCAGTCAAAACTCGCTGCATTAGCAGTTTCCAAACACGGTCAACGGAATGACTTTTTGTTGTTTGGGTTGGTTTCTGGTTGCGTTTCTTTTTCTGTCAAACTAGCTACCGGTATCTTATCCGCAGCCAGTAGTACTTCTGCTACAATACCTACCCTCCGTACTTTCGTAAAGGGATAATATTTCCAATTTTCTGAATGGTTTGTTTCTATCAAATCTTATATTGTGGCTTGCTCGGTCTGCGGGTCACGAATCCTTCCGTGTCAGCACATGCATGCTGCAGGAGAAAGGGAAGGCAGAGTAGGATTTCATTACGCTGCGCACTATCCTCATTATTTGCCCAGTTGCTAATTCCAATGTCCGGGGACCGCCAAAGCTGAGAAAGAGAAGGGCAAAATATCTCATGCGGAGGAGAGGCACAGCACGTGGCGCAATCCTTTTAGGCTTGGTAAGTGCAAGATTGGGAGTGCGATACGGCAATGAGGGTGTGGCGATTCGGCGATACGTAGTGTGGTGGTATGCTATTCATGTCGAGTACCAGTGACTGTACCATTCTGTACTGGACTGCACCAAAACGCGATAAGCTGCAGCCAAGATGGTGTTACCTTTGATCATATTGATATCGTAATACGTGTATATCGGCATCATCTATTTTTCAGCAGATATGCGACTAGGAGATGCTCATTCGTTCAAGTCGTTTCATCGCCGGTGTGCTGAGATCGGGACTTGCTCGTGATGGAGGGTATATCAGGAACGACATATAAGGCTGTACTTGTGTGTCATTGGTGCGCGGAAGTTGGCCGTTGCCGTATTGGAGTGTCAGATCATGTGAGTTTACATTGCTGCTTTTTGAGTTTTCTATTCAGTTTGAGCCAGTAGGATCTATTACCCGGATGTCTCGGAGCAACTCTCGACGTGGCAGTGTTTTTCCTTTTTTCCCTCATTCAAAGGGAATGTATCGTTGAATTGGTCGTAAAAACTATCACCAGAATGGTAACAATTCATTTCATCGTTCTAATCGTTTTTCTGATATTGTCCCGTGTGGACTTTCTTATGCATGAAGCATTGGAATTAGATTAATAAATAATTTGTTTACCGAATCAAGCGTAACTGCCGCCTTGTGACTCCGTAGGGAGCTGTTGTAGACAAAATATATCGTAAAAAGATAGGTCTAGAACTATTGTATGTGGGAATGTGTGTGTGGGGGTGGAAATTCAGGGAGCACTCAAAATTGAGCCCCGTTTGTTGTTCTGTAAGTAGATTTGATTATCACTGTAGATAGGGAAATGGTGGAGTCCCAATCCCAAGACCGTGCCAGCTCATTGGAGCATTGATGAGAGGTGAAGATTGGTATCTTGATTCAGATGAAGCGGGTAAGATAATAAGGTATGCATCAAGGGCTCTCGTAAGTTCTTCCGTAAAGCCTGAAAGTTACATTCGGATCAGCTTCCCCCTCAAGCGAGTGTCTAGGGTTCAGTATCGGAAACATCTCAAGTGCCCTACGTAAAATATGGTAGAGTAGGATTGAGGAAAAGCCATTGACGATGTATTCAATCTTGGATAAGCTACATGTCCGTAGGTGAGGGTTTATGCCGCGAATCATGCGGACGTTGAGAGTTGGCTTGGGCGGTCTCGAGGGCGCTTTACTTTAGGCTCTTTCAAACGTCGTCAGAGTCTTCCTTTTGGTTTCGCGACATATCCCGATCTGGCGCTGATCACAATCTATTTGCTCTTGTGCTCTTGTGGAGTTTGGGTCGAAAGACTCGAAACGATTATCCCGCAACTTGGAATGGAGCTGTTTGATCTTCAATCAATCTATTAGCCATTTCCAAAACACCAAAAATAGATTTGTGTTTAGACGTGTTCCAACTTATGTTCTACGGCTAAAATTACTAATGCAGTATGATACGATGTTTCTCAAATGGCCATACTCTATTGAGGTATATTCCGTTCGATAAGTCATCGTGCTGCTCATCTCGGTCTCTCTTTATCAGAGATTGAAGGACTTCGGAAGCACTAAAAATAAGAGAGTAAGAGAAGAGATATGTTGCAAATAATCTGTCGAGTAATGCATTGAGGTAACCAAGAGTCTATTCGCCACGGGACTTGCCAAAAACTCATCATTCCTTCCTATCTAGTTACTCGGGTCTCGTGGCGACCCGACTTTTCGTTTGAACGGCTAGATACAGAATGTGTTTCCCGTGGCCCAGGTAGTAGGTTACTTGTACTTGGGGAAAATTCCATGGAATCATTATCGTCACGCAAACTATGATGGAAAATTCACATGATTTTTGTTCGCTGTAAGGTACAAGTGTGTCCCATCATCCCATGCATATTTGCCATGAGGTTGATATTGACATTTTCCCATGTGGGAACTAATCTAAGTGCAAGCAAGCATTAATGTCGACAAGGAATTACAAGCTGTCAAACAGGGGCTGGTGGGCAAAAAATGAAAGTGTGCAACGGTTTGTTCTTAGGTGTCTTAACACGCTCGACACGCATAACAGGGGATGGATTCAAGGAAACTTTTCAGGGTGTTGTGGCGTCTTCCACCGACAAGCCCAGCAGCTTCCTCAATCCTTGTGATAAATTTCCCATGCAAGCGCACAAACCAAATCGTCGTTTAATCGTACAATGGAGTAGGGATATGCAATCAGAATAGGCGTTGAAGAAATGACGGGATGTTTTCTTTCTAAGCAGGAACTTTTGCCGTTGAGTTTCGGGGGATGCGCGACTTCTTTGCCTGATTTCTTTTTTGCTATTGGCTCTATTGTTAATTGAGTCAAAACGTTACTTCGTGTGATTGTGTGCCACCAGGTCGCATATGGAAATTACCTCGGTGGCATGATGGCATCGGACCCGAGTCCCAAAAGTTCATTGTGAATGGTTGATCATGGAGAGGCTATCAGCGTAGTTGCGGCGATAATGTTGAGTCCATATCCGACAGAAAAAAGGTAAGCTAGGTATAATAGTGATTGAGTAGAGGATGCTTGAAAATCAAGATCCAAGATCACCATTCCCCAAAGAAGTGTACCGTGGCCCCCCTTCCCTCCCGCTCTGACATGTCATGTTGGTGTGAGATGACAATCCTCGAGGGGAGCTCATTTTTACCACGGTCTAATTCTCCGAGGCAGCAGGGCAAAAGGACAGCGTGCAAGGCTTTTGAAGGACCTTGAGGGTCTACAACCCCAACGCAAGCACCCCACGAATGGTTCACGATGCCGGTACTGGGCTCTTCAGCCTGGGAATCTACCATGGATTAGAATAAACTTAATAGCTATCAAGATCCATCTTTCCAACGTCACTTGGTACGAGCCTCAACATCTATCACTAATGTCGTGAAGTCGGATTCTATCATGGCTTCGCGTATAAACTTTCAGAATCAAGTGAAGGAGGTAGAAGAGATTATTTTGCGCGGCCCGGGTAAAACGGTGATGACTGGGATATCGATTGGTCATGAAGGTGGTCCGGAAGCTGGAAGGCATCTCCACACGAACTTGAAAAAGAGCCTTCCAAGAAGGAAAGAAAAGGAGATATTGGAGTGGGTGCAAATGCGAAAAGATAGCAAGCGACTTGAACAACCAGTCTCATTGGTAGACGGCGAGACCGAATTTTGTGATAAAATTGCACTCCCCCCTTCATCATATCTAAACTTTCGGCATTTCAGCGAGCGGGTGAGAATTAGACGTTGCATGATTACTGTACCAGCTCACCGTCATTTTGTACATACGGAAGTTTCCTTTGCTCATTTCTTTTCCAGTCGCATAATGACGGAATTGTTGACATTGGATTGAAGACAGATATCGGTCTCCGGACTTTTGAGGCATTAGAAACCAACGGTCGAATACTAACTCCTCCGACTAACACGAGATTAAACCTCTTCCAGTCTACGTGGATGTTTTAGTAGATTCCTAATCAGCGCTAACACTTTAGTGCAGAGTAAAGTAGGCCACATGGAAAATTATGAAAGATAGAGATTGAAATTTTCTGACTGTTAGAACCCCTTCCCTTTCATTGTGCTTTTGTGCAATCGCACCTGAAAAGAGTAAACCGTCGGCACAACGAATCATCACATGCTCTGAAGCGATTATACGTGATTCATACGTGCGAACATCATCATGAAACTTATTTCCAAAGGCTCCTCCTCACGCACCGAAACAGATCAATGTCACCACGGTATGCCAAGGAAGCAATTCCAACATTTTCATGCCATCTCGTACCACTCTATCCACAACGATTAGCCTTTCAAATCCTACCAGTGTTGATCACGTCTCTCGAATGACCGAATAGGGAATATCTCCGATGCAAAGTTGCGCGGCCTTTTGGTGGAAGAATCGAGCCGCTGGACAATCAACATGATTGTTTCGGATAGTGATATGGTGGCTTTTTTGTGATTGGAGTCTGCAGTCCATACTGGAATCGTTCATGCTTATTACCGGTTTTATTTCGAGGAGATTTTGCACTTCTGATGGTCGAGTGATCGAAATGCTTGGTTTGATACTATAAGAGGCTTAGATTTGGATGCTGGTGTCATGCACTCATACTAATATGTACTCGGTAGAAACTTTATCGAAAAGCCTTTCCTTTCTCACGGGTTAATAGATTGCGATGGCAAGAGATTGTCATCCATGACAACCATTGATTGGACGAAGGCTCTCAACTTCTCCAGAGTAACAGGACTCGATTTCAGATTGATCGATTGTGTCGGCATACGTTGCGTTCAAAGATTCTTACCGTCTTTTGTCTCTTGAGTCTCGGTCGACGGGACAGGACAAGTTTATGTGATATACCGTAGATGGTAGTAGTGACGCTAATTGGAAAGAGTAAGAACTTCGTGAAAGTTTATATTGTAGCAGTTTGTGAGCGTGTTGATGGCAAATTGGCCCCAGTACTATTTCTTTGCAGGACGCTGGATATGATGAGTCTTCGTCCTTTCGCAACTCACTCACTCACTTCCTCGACTTCCTTCTTGATTCCACTCCCCTTGTCAACCAATTTCCTCCAAAGTTTATCACAACCCATGATCCTGACACCGTTCATCTCCATTTTCATTCAAGGTTGAAGCTGCAAACACTCCACAGTTCTACACTATTACCTCTACGGAGTAGTGAAGCGAGCACTTCTTCATCGTCTCTATTCATCCCTACGTCTTCCCCTCAAATTTCAGCCCTCTTTGCCTTGAGCCCTTGACCTTGCTGGCCTTGCAACTCTAAACCCAAATATCTGGACAACAATCGATCATCCCAGTTTCTAAGCAAAAGCCCTGCACTGCACTTGTCATTTGTTGACAGCTACAACAACCCGGCCGTTCCAGTCAAGCTTTTTGCTGCAATCGACGACAAGGATCTCCATCACAAACGGGTGTAATTGCAATCCTTGCTTCCGCAGAGAACCATTTGGCAGAAAAATAAATCATTGATCACCGCCTTTTTGGACCAGCAAAATTGAAGCTATTCGGAACGAATTGATATTGAGAATTTGCTTTGTTGCGATTGTTAGAAGTTGAGGAATCTGATGTATTCAAGAGAAGTTGGGATTGTGAGTAACTTCAATCATTCAGTTTGAAATACGAACACGTTAGCTTTATTATAGTTTTGACTAATAGCAATTCAGTACTATGAGAAATACCAACATAGGCATCGAATCATAAGGACATAGAGTAGCTACGTACCCAATCGAACTCGTACTTTCTGTATTCTGGGTGTAAGTTCTCCCATCCGATGAAAGGCTCCAAAACTGTTGAATTAAGATTTTCCCATAACAATGACCATAACTTCAACAACTGACAATATTCTAACTTACTATTAGGTCAAAAAGAGTGAGGTCATTGCACTCTGTACCTTGACACCGACATCAATAGTTTTATTCACATACGGTCTCGATCCGCGAAGTTCTGCCGTACAACAGTTTTATCAATTCTATCGAAAGGTAAGATGCGATTAATTTTTCCCTACCTATTCTCCTACCAAATCTCTGGAATTTTTCAAGTGAAGTGAATTTGTCGAACGCCGCCACATTTGGTAAGAAGCGCGTCGCGGGCACATACAGCTTTGTTTTATTTAGCGATTCTTACCGGCAAACTTCTTGTATACCATCACCTCGACCTCGCGATATTTTCATCCTTGTGCAATGTGCTCAGGTTACAAAAGAGTCACCAACTGTACAACTCACCAACGTGGTATCTCGTACAAGAGAGAAGACGCGCCGTTTCGAACCATCGCGCAGAAGTGAATTTTCTTGACCGCAATTTATCAAGCAAGATTTCCCTTCAACAAAAACAAACTCTTCAACAAAACATCTTTCCAGCTAGACTTTTGCGATCGTTGGTACCAATTCTTTCAGCTAGCTAGCTGCATGCCAACTTCACACAAATGCTAACCTTTCGTGTTACCCAGACTCGATCGACCAAATATTCCCAAAGATTAAGATACCCCAGTCGACTACTACATACCCGCCCACGATCTTCAGCGGCAGCTATCCACCCCCGAGATACTCGACGAGCATAAACTGTAACCATTCACCTGGAACTTCGGTCTGCGTCTGCAAGTTCGGTTAGACCTTTGATTTCATTGGGACTTTTTCCAACACAAATCGACAATATCGAGAGTAGGAAATCGGAAATCGGAAATCGGAAGATCGAGAATATAAAAATAATCATTGGGAAGAGCGAAACGTGGGAATCATTGCACGGCGCATTGCACACACGCATCTGCCTCTATCCGCGACTAATCCCGTAAGTCGACTTCAATTCATCTTCCATCAAGGCATCCAGTTTCAGTACAAGTCATTATTGAATTGCCATCGGGGCTTCTTCAATTATTTCGAAGATCTCTTACCGCCACAAATCAATATTCAATATTTCATAGCTATTTCGAGGTCCATTTTGCGATAAGAAATCCACCGAATGCTTATCGGTGAATGAGCAGGGCTGCCCTCCTTCAAGGGTATCCTTTTACATGGGATAGCTATCTAACTAAAATCCTACAGTAAAGAGGAAACCAGCCATCCACCATCTGCAACTCTACACCCCAGCGGTGCACACTGGCCGGCCCCTCATAGTCACCAGAATTCTTTTGATAGGAAATCCTACAAGTAAGTGTTCTAGATTGAACTCTTTTCATTTTCTCCACCCCTCAATGTACTGTTATTGAACCATTACTGCGAGGTGCTTCTCATCCTTGCCTATCCATCCACCACCACATATTTAGGCGAAGTGTCATCCGCTTGCAAGGCTTGTTGCAGATGACCAGCTTTATGCCCTTGTGTGGGTTGCAACCTTTTCCACATTTCTAATCACGATGTTGGATCTGGTCGACTTTTGTTTACCAATCGATCTACCCATGTTTCTATAATATATCTGTCCATCCGCTCGCTCTTAGAAGACCTGGTATTTTACCACGGTTATCGTTGTGCCTTGTTCTTCCGCCATCAGCCTCACTCATATTGTTGCGTCATTATCAGATTTCTGGTTCATCCGTACTTTGTATTGTGTTGTATGCATGTAATTCATTTGTTCGCAGGCTTTCTACCATCAATATTCCTTGGATATATAACTAATATGAGAATCAGGTCCTTAAATTCATCGCCGACTTTTACTGTCCTACCTTCGCCCTTCATTAAGATTGTAAGTTCCAAACATAGTCATTATGTTCTCAGCATCAAACTATCTCTCCTATGGTCCAGTGACTACTAGTTGGATAAGGCCCCTCGCGTACCCCAGGAAGCGTACCCTGCCAGGAAAATGTCTAAGTTGCGCCACCAAAACCCTGCCCGGTCTGAATCCTCTATCCACACCAGCGATCTTGGGACGGACATCGTCGGTCCGGCCCATATCGTATTACAGAACAAGGCGCATCAGCTGCTCAGAAGTACTTTGGGCTTCTTTCGAATTGCCTAGTGTTCGCCAGCCTCGCCAGCTTGAAAGATTTGAGAGGAACAGAAAATCAATTGATTCCATTCAATCCCTGGTTTGAAGGTCAATTGAATCAATTATTGATTCCCACTTATACTGATCGTATCATCCTTTTCTGCATCTGTAACCTATTAGGTTCATCACAGCTGGATCTTCGTACTCGGGGAATTCACAATGGGGCAACTTGACGTTTCTCTTCCTTGCATAGCCTCGCACTATGGACCCATTCTATTTCGACGATCGCATTGAAGTGGCATGAGACAATTTGAAATAAGGACGAAAGCTAATATAGGAACTTGCAGAAACAGCGATCTACACCATACACGGAAATCGTTTCATATCCCACCCGTCGAACGCGTCAACAACCCTTCGAAACTTCAAACCGAATCGTCCGTTACCCGTTAACTGTAAGTTGGACCCTTTCTCACTATGTTGCAATCTTGCACCAAGCACGGATGTTGCATGGCATCGCATGGCATGAATACATTGTTATTCCTTGCTTTACATGAACAACCATTTCCCAGTATCATTTTTCAACGGTTGTCTTTAGATGGCTGGTATTTTTGTGGTTATCGATCAAGTGCTAACTGAATTAGATATCACCCGCCAAAATGTCCCATCGCCAATATAAGGAAGAACCTGGCAATGCAGTGAACAATGAACACGTAAGTACACCATCTACTGTGACTTTGACATCGTATTGCATATCCGATGATCGATCATATTAAAGTTAAGATTTATGCGCTGCCTTGTTTTTTTCATCTTGATATCTCTCTAGATTTCGCAAGTTGCACTTCTTTAGATAAGATTACATGGATAAGCCTCCTCGCTCATAAAAGCAAGCAAGGAAGTATGGCTTCCATAATTTTTCCAGAACATAAATTTAGCCAGGACTCGAGTAAATTGTGGATTCGTAGGCTCGTTTCACAATGAACAAGGGATCTCGTTTTCAGCTACCCAATCCCACGCGAAGAAGGCGAAAAAAGTTTAGTTGGTGGTCGAGTCTGTGTACATTTTCTGCACGGCCTTTAAGCCATTCGCTTGACGGTTAAGATCAGCAAAAGGCAAGGTGCTTTTAATCTCTGACTGATTATTTTGGGCTGGTGGGTGGAACCAATCAAGCCCTTATTTTTGATTGGTCGGTTTACTTCGAATGGAGATTGTAATGTTGCGCACGTATGCAGCTAAAAGTTTATGTAGATCAAAAGATTGGTGTGTACAAGCGGCACCTGATGGTTTCTGAATTTCTCTAGTGTGATCTTTCATCAGCCTCTGAAGTCAATTTTCAAGATGGTTGTATGATTGATTGGATGCGAGGATCCGTCCTTTTCATCTCTTATAATGTATTGGCTCAAGTTGGCCGACGCAAAAACAATTATCAGGAGGAGGATTACAAAAGCACAAGCAGGATATTCATACTAGGCTGCAGGAAGTCTTAAGGAGACTTTGGTTTAGTGGCTTGCCAAGGTCACAACGCCGCATCAACAACGGATGGTGTCTTTTTATGCTTCCCTCTTCCATTCCACCTTAAACCTTCTAGTAATATTCTGACACACGAACTAAGAAAGGAAAGTGCCTTTTAGCTTTTTAGCTTCTTAGTCGTGAGTCGTAATCGTTTATTATTATTCGGTAGTAAGATTCGTATCCTCCATGCAATTTGCACATACTATACATAACAATTTTCCCTCGACTACTCGCCTCATTCTCCCAAATGAGTCAAGTAAATTGGTTTTAGAAAATTATTATTATTTATTTTCGTATGGTGCTGCGCAAGTTCATGTGGCTGGCCCCACTTTCAATTCTCAAGCTCAAGCCCAACATCCTTTGAAAATAGACTAGTTGCCTCCACTCATACACACCGCTGTCTTTTCAGGGCCAAACGAACCGAACCTGGCCCGGACCATTTTTATTTCAATTTTTTCTTTCCTTGTGCACTTAAAAAAAGATGTTATAAACTGTAAACATCAATCCCCCCACCTCCTTGCCCCTGGCTACTTTCTCTTCCCTAAATTCTATACCCCATCTGGTCTCAATACCTTGCAACGTCCGCGCACCTTTTTACATTTTCATGCGATATAACCCTTGTCACGTTTATACCATGCGTTGTCCTTGGTTCCACTGAATAACTTACATTTCCGTTCCCCTTGCCCTCTTCCACATTTCTTTTGATCATTATCAAATCCATCTCATCCATCCATTCGAAGCCCTTGTCCTTCAAGCTTAATCTTCCCCATTTCAGACCACTCAAATTACCCTGCCTATCTCCGGTCCTGCTTGTTACAATCATCTATCTCATCAAAAGCTACTTACCCTCGTACGTTATCCTCGCTCAGATCAATCTTCTACCTACCCCATTCTGTTATTATTCTCCGGCTCCTTCGAGTCTTTATTCCTGCTCATCTCATAAGCTTTTCACCCTCGTCAGATCCACTACTTAAAAACTGGATCCTCGGACATTGCCTTCATCGCTTGTGGTCCTTGTCCACTCATCTGAAAAATTTCGTAATAGAAGCAAGGCATCTGTTATACTGAGGTACACCCTCGTTCTATTCCCTTGTCCCAGTCCCGCATCTAAAGATTTCTTGCTGTTTTCCTACCACTATTACTCTGCGCCGCCTGTCCTGTCAGAAGATCTCATTCCAGGTACCGCGCTGCTGCACTTGACCCTCGTCATCAAGGATCGACCACCACTTTTCATACATCTAAAGTCTCAAAAAATACATCGCGACGCGACTGGTTTTTCTCAATGGTCTCTACATTTTTGACGTTACATATATCATAAAAGTTGAAGAAACCATAACTAACAAATGGCATCAATGCAGCATCATCCCCACCACGCGCCGCAAGGTCAAGGTCCTCCACCTTCGCACCATCTTCAACAACAACCGCGACCTTCGAGTATTGTGCATCAGCACCATCAACAAGCTCCTCCACCACCACAACATCCCAACGCGTATCCTTCTGGACACGCTTTACCTCAATATCCACAAACTGCGACAGGACCCGGTGGTCAACATCAGGAACTTCCATATTACCCAACTCACGCAAGCCCTTACAGTACTCCAAGCGCATCGGGTACATATTCATCAGCAGGTGTGTAAACGCGCTTTTTGACGCGTTATACCTCAACTGTAGACTAAATACTAATTTTTGCATAGGTCCAGAAACTCCCGACATCATGGCCACTCAACATATGACCCGAGCTCCATATCCACCAATCTACCAAACCCCTCAATCCAACTCCCCAGCGTCTGTTGCATCGCCTGCACATGAGAACAGAATGTATGCATCATCTTCACAGTTGCAGCAAAACCAGCAGATGTATTACCCGGGGCCACCTCAGCAGCAATATCCTCCTCCTATGGCTCCTGGGGGACCTTCTCCGTATGCGCAACCACCACCACCCCCGCAGCAGCAACAGCATCATCATCAGCAATCTATGACTTCACAGCCAACATTGCTCATGTCACACCAGGCAAATCAGCACCAGATGCAACCACATCCTAATCAGCATCAACAGCCTGGTATGACTGGAAGTCCACGAACAAAGATGGAGCCACACGTTCCACAAATTGCTAGACCAAACCCACCTCTAGGGGCTCAGCATTCTGCGAACGGCACACCTCAAATGCAGCCTAACAATCCGCCTGGAAGTGGCGGCAGCGGTGTCAATCCCAATGCCGCACCGGGTCCAATTCCAGCAACTACCCCACTTGTTGTGCGACAAGATAATAACGGAGTTCAATGGATTGCATTCGAATATTCGCGCGATCGCGTTAAGATGGAATATACAATCAGATGTGATGTCGAGTCTATAAACGTTGAAAACCTAGGCCCGGAATTTAAAACGGAGAATTGTGTTTACCCGAGGGCGTGCTGCAGCAAGGATCAATACAGGGGAAATCGATTGGTATACGAAACGGAGTGCAACACTGTCGGGTGGGCCTTGGCAGAATTGAATCCTTGCCTACGTGGCAAACGTGGATTAATACAAAGGGCGGTCGATAGTTGGAGAAACAGTAACCAAGATCCAAGATTGAGAAGTCGTCGAGTTCGAAGAATGGCTAAAATCAACAACCGTAAAGCGGTTCAAGCGGCTACAAGTCACAACCCTCACATGACTGGTCCAAGTCCTACAGGGATGCCACCTTCTGCGAACATGGGCCCTGGCGGTGCGGGAAGCATGGGCAAACCTAACCTTAGCGGTATGGGTGGTCCCCAGCTTCATCACCACCACGCCCATCCTGATGGAAGTAACCAAGGAGGAGAAGAAGTCGGTATGTTTCACCAGATGTGATGTGCGATTATTATTATTTTGTTATGATACCATTCTTGCGAATATACCTATTGATTGGGGGAAATTTGGGGCCTTAAAGTGACTAGTCACAAAAGCACTTTCATGTATAATACAACATTGCACTTTGCTTTCTGCCTTCTGCGATACCTACCCATTACCCCGCGTTATGTCTTGTATTATTGTATTGCTCCACATTGCTTGCTTTGTATTGTTATTGCTTTGCTTCCCGGATAAACCTGAGAGGCTAATCAATAAACCCATGTGTAGGTGACGACGAATATATGGATGAGAATACTCACCATCACCATCAAGCTCCAGTTGGGCAATCTGCCAATTCGGGAGACGATGTACGACAAAACCAAGCCTTCCCTGGTTTCAACAATAACTACCCTTCGAGTTCAGTAGGCGGAGCTTCCATGATTCCTGGTGCCCACGATGCACGTCCTTTACCCCGCGGGTCCCACCCAATTGCCGCACAATCAAAAGATGATGAGGATGGCGTCGATGTTTTCGGTAATGTTCCAGAAGCAAAAAAGCGCAAGTTCATCTTGGTTGAGGATCCTGTCAAGCAAAGTCGTGTTCGTGTCCGCGTTACTTTGGATACGGTCGATATCAATGAAATTCCAGATTCATACCGAAAGATTAACTCTGTCTACTCACGATCTTGGTTTCCTCTGCAAATGCAATCGCCACCTCCATTGGCAAACGGCAGCGACTTCTTTCAAGATGATGATAGCGATGATGAAGTTGAAGGTCGAGGTCGTTCTCGACGTGGCAGAAAAATGTTTCCTGTCCATTTGCCAAATGGTGATGAGGCCGAAATCCCTATTCCGAGAATGCGCAAGTCCCAGAGAGCATTGGAAGTCAAGCTTAATGACTTAGGTTATCGAATGACTTGGCATCAAAGCAGAACATTCGCAAACAAGTCGGTTTTCTTGCAAAAAGCTCGTGAGTCATATCCCTGTCCTTTACATCGGCCGGTAGAGAGATTGATACTAATTCATTATAACAGTTGATGCATGGCGCAACAAGGTCAAGGAAAACATTGGTAACGCAGGGAGAGATGTCACTTCGATTCCTCATTTCGATACTCGTTCCGGCAAGCGACGCTGGTTAGAGAGCACCAAAAAGCGCGAGCAACAAGACACCGAACCTTAAACGAGCAGCTACATGGTTCTAAATCCTCAGCGTTACATTGTACAATTTTAATCCATGGCACCTCTCCTCTCGATGAAATTCTCGGCTGGGGAGGGAAAGACCTACAATGAATCCGCAACTGCTCTTCCGCGGTGAGGTTGGTGCTTTGATACACGCATTTCTCTAGAGTGAATTTATCGCGTTGCTTTTATTTATTTGTTATTTGATTTTTGCTTTTTCGTATCACGAACGAGTCAGTGGATGACTGGGTGGTTGTTTGTTTTTGTTTCGGAATCCGGCAAATCAGTAGTAAAATGAATATATTTGGTTTGATTGCCGCGGGGTGAAATGAATGATTTGGGAAGGAAGGAAACGTTTGGTGCACGCATTACTTTTATGACACTGGTATTTGGTTTTGGGGACGTGGGTACATAGATAGGATGGAACGGATTGTTTGGGGAGATGCGAGATTGATTCTGAAAATGTAGGATGGGAAAAGGGTGGAGGCGAGCCTTGTAATTATGCATATTGAGTACACACATAGATTAGGAATGAGCACTCTCATTATATCGGGGCAGCTCGGTGAGAGTGTTCGCTTGTTTGTAAAGTTCACGAAAACCAAAGGAAAAATTGAGAAAAACACATTAAAATACGTTAAACACTTCAGGTTTCTTTAGATGTATGGAGTCTCTGTGTGTGGGATGTATGTGTGGGTGATATGTTATGTTATGTTTGAAGTGTGTGCATGAGTACGCAGGACTTTATTGTGAAAGACTGATTTAATTGGCTGAGAAGTACTTTGGTGGTGATATGGAAGTGTGTGTGCAATTTGCTATGGATGGATATTTTTCTGTTGTGAGTGGAAGGATAGCGTATTGTGCTGTTGGTTTTGAGAGTTTGAGAGTTTGAGGGTGTGATAGAATACGGAAATGAGGAGACAGATGTTTAGTGTAGTGGAATTGCTAGTAATGCGATTGAGGTTGTGGGAAAAGAGGAAAGGAGAAAGATAGGGGGTGTGGGATGAAGGTTGAAGGTTGAGAGAGGGTGGTGAAAGAATGGTGGTTATGGAGAAGAGATGGGAGGGAGGAAAGGTTATTGAATGCGGTGAGTATGGAGTTGAAAGTTGAGGTGGTGAATAGATGGATAGATGGATAGATTGCAGGGCTATGGATATGTTTGCTCGGGTCTGTATGCAGAGGTTTGGTTGGAGGATACTGGGCGAGGGCACAAAGGGTGGGATACTGTGCTGTGTTGTTTACCTGTATTATGGAGAGTATGTAAGGTCGTCCATTGATTGTATGGATGAGTGAGGAAATTGGGCTGGGAAACTGAGTGTGGGAATTCTGAGGATCGTATTTGAGATTGTGAGTTTGAGAAGATACATTCCGAGGGAGAGGGTGCCGTGAGCTAGGATGGGAGGATGAATGGGACTGTTACATGGATTTAAAATGATGGGATGTGTGTGATATGAGAGGTCATCCTTTGGAAAGACAGATGGATGGGAAATATGGATGAGATGGATGGATTGATGAAAGAATATTCAGTATACTTTGCCAAACATTGATCAAGCCATACTTGCTCTGGAAACATCACACTGTCCTTGTAGTTTGCCAATCTTAATGGTGTGTCTCTGGAGTTTGCGAAATAGCTAATATGGTATAGCAGCATCAAATTATGCAAACCACATTCTGTGGAATCAAATCCAAGTCTAGTTTGTGATTGTCCATGTTATTTGTTCTTTGGAAGTTGGGGAACCTCTTGCTTGCTTTGTGGTTATTTTAAACCTTTTTTCAGTATTGCTTGGTGTTGTTATGTAGGCACTGGTATATTGTGATGGCATGTAGTGATTTGCCAACAGGTAACTTTATCTTGTATCCTTGAGTGAAAGTTTTATTCTCTCTTAGATGGAAACATTATTACCACAGAAGAGAGCAATCGGGCAGTAGTATAAGCGAAGACTGAGTAACGACATCTAATTAAAGTTTTTAGAATGTTGGTTCCTCAGCTGTAAGGTGTTTGTTCTTTTAATCATCTCAGGAGGTCAATCTCAAGACAGATTGCTTCTACATACTGAGCAGCTGGTTTGCTGAAATGGTTATTTATACTTCCTCCTCAAGTCATGTGAGAACATGGCATCTAATTCAAAAATCTATCAGATCAAAACACCAAACAAAGTAAGACAAGACCGGCATAGGTATCTATATAAAACTACAATACAGCAGCTTCCTTTTGTGGGATTTCCTGGCATACCAAAATCACTTCTTTGTCAGATTTCTTGAATCAATGATATAATTCACTTTTTATAGATAAATACCCGAAGTAACCAGGGAAATTCAATCATTTCGGAAGTGAGCTGGCTGAGTATAGCCGAGCTGTATGGGAGTCAACTCTACAAGCCGACAAGCTGTAATTAGTGAATAGATGACTACCTCGGAACACATGTTCAAATGATCAAAGTCGCAGAAAGTGAATATATACTCGGCTCGGTAAACAAAATAAGCCGGTATTGGGCAATATAGTTGAAGGACGACTCTTCTCGATCTACAAAGTTCTCGAATTCCTACTCTTTCACACACAAGCACATCTACAATTATCAAATCTTCTAAACTATTTACCTCTACAACATCAGACATACTTACAACAAGATCATAGCAATGTCTTCACCAGTTGAATTTAATTATTCTCTTCCAATCCAAAGAGAAGATGGCCATGCTTACCACATGCCAAACTTCACAAGCAAATTATGGCTAGCAAGATTGAGAAATGCAGAAGTACCAGAGTTGATAAATGATGCTATTGGGTATTTAACAGCGGAGGAAGATCGATCAATTCAGATGAATCGAATCCCACCCAATCAAAAAGTCTTCGTCAACAAGGATGAGAACGCGTCCTTTACAGCCCAGCAGGTTGACTCGAAGACCATCCAAGAGAACCTACCTAGCTTCGTTATGGAAGGTATCTTGAAGCTACGAAAGATCCTCCTCCGTCGCGGAGAAGGCGAAGACTCTGAGAATTGTAGGTTCGAAAAGATTCTTAGATCTGAAAAGGGAGCAAAGAGTCGGGTTTACACCATGGGATGGTCGATTCCACCAAACGGGGATAGTGGCGGAGTTGCAACAACTGCGTTGGGCCACTTTAAGCATCGTGATGAACTTGCAGAAGTTGTTCAATTGATTGCCAAGGTTTCACAGGCAATCATTCGATACGTCACTCCTGCAGAGGAACTTAGAGTACTTGAGCTACAATCCGAGATCGATGCAGCGTACACGGTTGGCGATGAGGAGAATAGAAATTTCTGTAAGTCCTGATCCACTAGTTTCATGTTTTAATCACTTGCATTTCTAACACATGTGTCAGCAACCATACAAGTCAACTACTCCAATGTGAACACGGTCTCTTTGTCAGTTGAGATGGGGAAGTCTGGGTCGTTACACATAGACGCGAAGGATGACCCAGCACGGATGTCAGTGCTCCTAAACTTGTCCAATCTTGCTGAAGGATGCTGGCCTGGAACATTTTCCATAATGTCACTTCGTGACTACTGGGTGTTCGCACCGTGTGACGCTCTAGTCTTCAGAGCAAGACATCCCCATCTCGGTATTCCACCAAGAATGATGGGAGACTCGCCCAGGAAACCATACGTTGCACCAATTCCGCAATTGGCATGGATGGACCCAGAGCTATACAACTATTCCAGACTCGTCCTCGTCGCCTACCCGCAGAAAAACTTGATGAATATTGCGCCGTCTTTGAAGTGGTATAAAATGCCCGATCATTATCATAGAGATAATCCAATGGCTATTACCTTTCCTCATGGGGAGGCTTTCGCGCTTACGGCATGGGGAACAATAAGAAACCAGCACGAGAAAATCGCAATGCAAGACGCTTGGCATCTTGCGAACCGCCACAGCAGTGGGTCCTTGGCTGTGTTACCGTCCGCTAAATCAATTGCAAAGCGGGAAGCGTGGAAAGACGAAGACGGGAATATTGTTCTACCACGAGTAGCAAGGATTCAAACGGTTTTGGACGGAAATTCCGCACAGTCTCGAGACTCGGATCAAGCGAAAGCATTCGCTAGACTTAGAGAAATTGCAAAAGCATCACTTTCTCAAGACTATTTCCAGGATCGGTCGACACATACAGACGTTAAATACGTGAGTGTGTTGGGTTCTTCGCTCATTAAGCCACCACCGGTTACACCTGGGAAGAAACTCTCGAAGGGTGCCACTCATGCAATGTTTGGAGAGAAGCCATACTTGTGTTCGCTCTGTGACAAAAGATTTCCAGGTCCATATGAGTTGAAAGCCCACTTCAAGGCTCAGCACAAGAACGACTGTGCCGAAGGGTTTGAAGCCGTCAAGCCGACAAGAGATCCGAATCATCTCAAATATATACAAGAGGCGGGGGCTTCAAGTCTGGCGGAGAGCTCCAAGAAGGGTGGTAAGCGTCGGAGAACTTCTGATTCGGAAAGTGATGAGCTGCCAGCACAGAAGATCAAGGCCGAGGATTCAGAGGATGCCATCGTGATCTCTGACGACGAGGAGATTGAGAACCTCGCGGCTGCTTCTACACAGCGCAGGAAGAGGAATTGATGTCTTCTTGAATTCGAGTTATATTACACGGATTCTTTCAATAGTATGTAGATATTGTATGAGCTGTAGAATATTCGAGTAGATAGTGTATCAAATCATTCTAATTTTCTCTTCAGAGTTGTCTTTTGTGAACTAAATGTGAGAAAACTTTTGTAGAGCCTATGGTGACTCCTACTTCTATTCTTTCCTTCTTCTACATCTTCTCCTTATTCAGCTATTGCCATTTCGAACTGGTTTGTACTTATAGTCGAGGGTGAATCAGACACACTGCCGTATCAAGTGAAGTTTAGGAACATGAGTGCATTTCTTACTGTTCATATCGTCATGTCATTTCACTATCAATGACATGGTTGCGTTGATTTCATCAGTTAGCCCCGCTCAAGTCATATAAACAGCTTATACTATAGAACTATATTGACTTCGCATAAACGATGATATCGATTTATATCCTCTCTATCAGTCTCAAGCTATCTTCAAATGTCACATGAAAAGCATGAGACTATAACTCATAATTACTTGCGATTTATTAGGATTAAGTATATATAGTATCTGTTTTGCTTAGATATCACTAGTAATCTTCGATAGCTTCACGAAAACAAATGAATGTCGATGCTAGACTCAGCAACATCTAATCATGTCGTTCAAACACTATATGATTACTAATAATATAATCACTTTCAGCTGATTGATTTAGATTATAACTAGTAGGTGCTTAATTGGAGCTATAGTAAAAAATTCTATCTCTGAAACCTATGATTTCAATTTTCTTAATACTTTACGATTAAGATCAAGTTTTATTAGTGAGATTTCAAGCTATGGTATATTAATACTTCATATTCGCTGATAATTAATCTCTTTGATATTCGATATAATTAGCTTATAACGTGCTCTACCCGTGGGGCGCTAATGAGATGTTTTCTATGATCGATCTTATAAGATTACATCTCCTGAAACAATTTCGTAACTTTATTATTAGATATATCATAGTTAGAATAACCTCAAACTAGCATACTATAGAATTCAGTTCCAACTCAGAAAATGAATTAAATGTGAAAATCGCCGGTATAGACGATTTCCCTTTGTTTACTCAAACGTGCCGAATGATTTAGCCGAAAACGTCTACTTCGCTAAACTCTATCAGATCATAGTTTCTGAGAAATTTATGTCCACTTCAGAAAAGACAGCTCTTATTGTATTCTTTTGATCTCAAATTTTCTGATATCTTACGAGAGATATAACGCTACATATATACTAATCGATCTTCTCAGACTATGTAATTCTATACTATTTGAATCTACTTCGTCTAGAATCGTCTAATCGACTCAGATCTCCATAATGCTTCAGAATAATCAAGAGTAAAGGAACATATCACCTAGTCCTATTGGACTAAAAACAGAGTGTGCTACGTCGAAAATTGGAATCTAATTGAACGATTTCAAGATCAAGATCCTGTAATGAAATAGGACAACTAAATGACAAATATATATTTCCAGTCATTTCGCTATGTAAAACCATATAATAATCCTGCTCAGTGACTAAAGGCTACAATCTCAGAATTGGGCAGGACATTAGGAGATGTATTCCGTGTCTAGAGATGTACAAACTTTACGCAGATTATCTCAAGGACGATGGTTCGGAGTACATGTCACCTCTAATTTTGAATTTTGGAGTAGTTAATAAACTAGATTTTCAGTCAAGTGCTCTTCGTCTTAAACTGATTCTTCGCTGAGGAGCTTTCGTAATTCCGAGACTCATTCAGATCTTGAGAAACAAAGACAAATTCGGCTTCATTCATCAGAATAAGATTTGTTGATCAATTTCAACATTCAAGATACCGAATACACAATTCTACACAGATCCGTAAGGAAATTGTTCAAAAATACGCTATTATGAAATTTCACTCTGCAGTTTCATTTTCAAGGATGATGAATCTCATGCCTGAGTTTTCCGAGCAGAATCGACTGTGTATGACCGGCTATCATCACATTTCGACGAATTGACCGCATCTAGTTCACGCGAATCTATCGAACATTATGTTTATAAGCAAAACAATCCAAACTCTCGATTTGGCTGTATAACCTCGACGCTAGTCGATCTGATACAAGATATTAGTAATCAAAACAGCCTAGTGCCTCGCCTGTAGCTCTACCTAAGTCGCGCTTAACAAGAATTCAGATATGAATAAGCGAGATCTTTACCGTATTGCAAATTTGACTCTATTTAAGACGGCTGCCTAGTAGTATAACAAACAATATCAGTAAGCAAGATGGTCGCCTTGTTCTCAGCACTCGCGATATCTAACGCTGGTGGATCTTGTACAAGAAATTGGTAATCAAAACAGCCTAGTCTCTCGCTTAGAGCTGTATTAAAGTCTCGGTTAAGTTGAATTGAGAGAATATCAAGTGAGAAGACTACCGTATTGCAGACTTTCGCTCTCATCAAGCCTGCTGCCTAGCAGTATGACAAAGATATCAGTAAGCAAGACAGCTACCTTGCACTGGAAACTCGCGATATCTCGCGTGCGCTGATACATCATGTTAAAAAGTACGATTTATCGCTACCGTACCTAAAGTGCTGATTCATCCTAACGCGCGGTAAATCACCGTGACAAGCAATACGCGACTTTACTGCTGTACTTTACAAGTGAAGCCTACCAAAAGTCACGCTAAAAAGTGAAAAATAGTATCTACACATCAAAAACCATGACCGTAAACCCTATATGCCTAGAAATGATTATCTAATCTTGAGAACCGCGAACATTTGCTAAGACAGCGACTGTTTTGGTGTCTCAGATGCCGATTCTCATTTGCTTATAAGGGTTCCTTATTCCCCCCTAAAATCTCTCTTTCTTTTTCTCCTTCCCAAACACTCTCGAGAAGTCCAAATCTCATAAGTACCTCGAGTTCTCCCAGCTTTCCAACAGCATCGACTTTGAATCCCATCCAAAAAATTCAAATTCTACCAATCAAAACAACTCAAATTCCATCAAACAAAACACCTACGAACTACTCAAGAAACATCTCCGAATCATCATTCAAGATGTCAGGTTCATTCCCCATCGATTTCGCTGCCACCAAATTCACTTTCAATGTGAACTCAGCCGATCCCCTTTCTGCCAGGCTCAGAAACCTGCAGTTGGATCCAGAGCAGCATGCACAATCGATTATGAACAATTTCGGGGATTTGCATTTGGATGGACAACAACCGGCTCCTCTGACTGCCACATCATCGCAAATTAGCTCTCACGATGCTAATGAATTCGACGAAGACTTCGAGGATGCCTGGGAGGAGCAAACTCCCAACATCAACGATGAGAGCACCTCACAAAAAGCCACTCTCCTGCCCGACATCCGACTTGCAATGCAGCAAGGTATGAGAGTCAAGTGCATGAAGTGCCGCATCTTGAACACATGCAAAGTCTCGCAAGTTTGGCTACCTAATCCCAGCCAGCCAGAGCTCGTTGCTCCAGATTCAACGAATACTAAGAGTCATTTGCACATCGCTGCATGTGCCAAATGCTCTTTCGGAACATGTTTGGGTTGTGGTGTAGCCCCCCACTTAAAAGAGTGCACCTTTTCCGATACTCGGGCAGCTTGGGAGGCTTTGTGTTCTGTCGACGATGCTGTGATCAACTTCCGCAATGAGTCGCCACATCTTCCACTGACCCATGCAACTAGAGAAGTTCTTCACGTTGTCATGCAATGCTTGACGACTCTCAACACCACCGTCGCTAGAAACGGTGCAATTACTTTCGGTTTTGATCAACTTCTCCGCAAGAGCATGCTTCTGGATTTAGTTGCGGATTTTATGAGGGAAATGACTGTACAAAACATGGAATTGAATCCACTCCTAATCCAAATACTGGAGTTCTTGCATATGTTAGCCGAAAACACTCAAACACGGATTTTGTTCTTCGAAAAGCGACAAGTCCTGAAGGCAAAATCGCCTGGTCTTCGGACATTGGCTTTTCCTTTGGTTCTCCTTCCAATGCAGCAAGTGTCTGCTTACAACTGGAACGATCACGACGCTAAATCCTACACCCTTTGGCCATTGTTGCAAAAGTGTCTAAAGGTCGCTCAGCAATACATGCATGACAACCACGATGATGTTTGGTCTGCGGCTCTGGTTGCTCTCGCACAGAGAATCCCTGACGTGTATGCATTAGTGGCAAGCTCAGTCACACCAAAGCCTCTGAAACTAACATACACACATTATACTCAACAGGAGTTGGGGTACGCGATCGGTTTGAAAGAACTGTTTGCGGTCGCAGTCGCAAAGAAATCGGAAGCCAAGAAGGCAGCTGTCCAAGAGGATACCAGCATGGAAGTTGATCCACCTCTGAAGAAGCGTGGTCGTGCTCGCGCTCGGGCGGAAGCCCAGGACATCGATGAAGATGAGGCAAACAGGGCAGGAAAGAGAAGAACTGCTGGCAAGAGATAGTGGATCAATACCACAGGGAGTCTCTTGCGGGGTGGAAGTTGAGGAGTGAAGAAAGATAGCTGGCTACAAAGCAGTGTGTGGTGGAAGTCACCGGGATTGTTAGAAACATTATTATGCAATTTATTCGGATTGAGGGTAGCTCATTAGGAAATGACTGCCGGGTATATACTTTCCGTTGAAGCTTATCACTGCTCATGATTCTGAGTAGATGATATAATATTATTAGAGACTATGTAGGAATTAATATCAATAAACTTCTCAAAATAGTATAGATGCAAATGATTGTGACCAAATGAATGTGATCAAACAAATTACTGATATGATACTCTGAATAATTAGGAATGAAGTGAAAATGCTATGTATTGAAATCTTATTGTGGACGTAAAGTAAAGCTTGATTGTTAGGAGAAGATTTAATCGCTAAAGTCATCAGACTACCGAAGTTTTCCTATTTTTCATTTCGCTAATTTCGACCTAGGGCCAACCAGTATTCAGCCGTGGAACTAACAAGCATCATTTGAAAAACACTAATGCACATAATATGCTCCGTGTTGCACGTCTACTGCCGTTGCTTGTATTATTGGACTTTCGAGACAGGAAACAACAGGATGACAATGAAAGCTACCTAGTATTTAGTGCCGAGACCATTCAGACATGCAAGCAAAATAAAGCCCTAAATTCCATGACAGTTCCGAAGTATCGAAATTAAAATTAAAGCACATAAATTGGACAAAAAGTGACAATGTCCTCAGATTCATGATAGAGTAATAAAGTGACGAACGAAAGCTACTCACGGGTGCCAAGGATTCAGATGTACAATCAAAGATGATAAATTGAGCTAGCTACTGTGACCCACGATTGCAGTATTTATGGTCTGGACCAGATCCATGGGCATCCTATGACTTCCAGAGGTAACGTTGTAGGGTGATGCCCCTGATACCATTTCAAACTTCTGAATGTAGATTTTCAACTTATTCTCTTCCAATGAAGATTTGCATCAGCCCTTGAATAACAATGAACAAAGTTTTGATCCATGAGAATGTGTTTTACTATTAATTCGTCCTTCACAAATCACATCTACCCTACTAGTCTAGATCTGTATACCTCAGGTGATTTTGAAAATGAAGCTTTCTGATTCTTCAATATGTATCATAATAAAAGTATTGAGGGAAAGCAAAGCAAGAACAGGGCAACTACTATTCAGCGCACCGGTCTGAGAGAAAAGCATCTCAAGATTCAAACCCCATGAAGCATAACAAACCAGACCTATCTGTGGACTTTTTAAGCGAGTAATACGTATCGTCTAAAAGGGTCTAGTGGCCACGTTTAATTTAAGTACATCTTGGTAGCATAATAGTACAAGGGAAAACGGAATTTCGCGCCAGTGTCCGCGATACCATTTGGGGATGAATTAATATAGAGTCAACATACCAGGGTAATTGATTAGATCCTTGAAAGCGATTGTGATCTTGGTATGTAAGTATGATGTTCTCTACGTAGCTCCCCGAAAGTCTTTGAGAAATCGAAAACGGACAATCTCCCGAAAAAATTCGCCTCGACCCCACTTAATTTATCAACTGCCGCACCAGAGAATTGGCTACAAAAATTTTGAAAGAATGAATCGCGTTGTTGTCTACGACAACTGAAAAAAGAAGTGCAAAAAACGGATAAAATTATAGAAAGTGATAATTACCTGTAAAGAAATCACCGAGGAAAGGTAATGGGCCTACTAAAGCTATCTCCAGATTCCAATCTATAATGTCTTGGTTGAATTTTACCACAGATGAGCTTATGCTGACCACAGATATTCTGATATTGAGCCAAGCGGAAATGGAGGCTGTAGACAATGAGAGGTCTGTGCAATAGAAACTGTTGAAGAAAAGCCGAACATTATGCAATGACTGCACACTTATTCGCTTCTAGCGCAAAACTCAAAAGGGCAAGATTCAGGAACCAAATTTCAATTCAAAAGTACGAGTTACATACTCGGATCTATTATTGAATCATTCTTTAACTCCCCGTCGCTGTTTTTCTTTTCCTACAAGAGATCGTGCCATTGGAGACAACCAGATGTCCGGCCCCTGAACGTCCACAGAGCCTCTGTTTGCTTCAATCGTGGCCTCAATTTCTTTAGCAACAACGCGGTTGCTGCTAATTGTTGTCAGCCCAGATGCCCATCCGTACAGAAACACGGACTGATTAACACCTGTCAGAACTTTCGAGACGTCATAAACGACGTTAGGAAGCTCGGACTTGATAATAGATACATCCACATCAACTATGGAAATTGGTAATTGCCATTCCAGAGGAATGCTATACTCGGAGAGCTTTTGAAATTCCTCCGCCAGCTTGTCTCTTGTAAACTCATGATTGAACCCGAAAATCAGTTCCATTCTTTTCTTTTCGGTGTCTGTTCCAATTGTATCTATGATCTCTTGGGCTCTTGCGACTGCCTCACGAGTACATATGAGCTTTCTAGCACCGCATGCAGGCCAGACGATACTAGGTAAGAGCTGATCTTCGCTTTCCATTTCCATTTGTTTAATCAAAAACCGATGATGCCAGTCTTTTGATTCAACTTGGCCATGTGAAAGACTGAATTTAGCGTAATTAGCCAACAGGGAAATAGCTGGCCGTTGTTCGGAGAAATGGGTGCACCCATCACGGGACACAATATTTTTTACTCACTCACTAATAAATGCGAATATCATCGTGCAATCAACGTTGAGTGTTTCGGAGAATTTCTCAAATGGGTCTACTACCATACGCTGGAGAACTGTCGATATCTCAAGGCATGTAGGAATATCTTCAAATATCTGCACTGTAACTCCCAATGCCCGGATTTCTTGTAAAACACTAGCCACCTGCTTGGGACAATCTCGTGTGATTCTAGGAAGTACCATACGTACTGATGGGTACCGGTATTTGGTTCTGGCTAGTTTAGAAGCTTCTACGAGCAACTTGGCTTGCTTTAAAAGACCTTCTGACTCATCGTCTGGGTCTAATTGAGCGAAATCCTCACCCTCGTCATCAGTTGAATCATCTTCGGCCCATCCGGCCTTGGCTAGATCAAATATCATCCTTCGAGCAGTAATTGTATTGACTTTGACCCATTCGAGATTCTCTCCAGCTACAACATCGACTTCCACACTTTTGATATTGCTCTGCGCTGAGAGGTCACCTCGTTTAGATTTGAGCAGAGTTTGACCAGTAGTCCAAAAGAAACGTTTTCTCAGAGCTGTAATACCCTTGCAACCCTTTGCTGTGTTCCAAACAGCGGAATAGAATGGAAAATTCGAAGAGCTAACTGTATGGGCCACCTTTTCATCATCTGGGTCTAAGTTTGCAAGTCTTGTTAAAGATTTGATCTCAGATTGGAGGTTTGTCGAGAAGTGTCTTAGTTCAACTGTCTTGTCTTGCTTTTGCTCTTTCAAAAGAGCCTTGAATTGTTCGAGTTCCGTCAACAGATTTTGAGATTTTTGAAGTAGATCTTTCACTGATCTCTCCGAGTTGGGCTCAGGATCTAACAATCTCAAAGCTTCCATACTTTCGGCGATATTCTTACCATTCAACGTAGCCATGGTGGTAAGATCCTCCCTGGAAAGGTGCTTACAGTCGAAGGCAATTTCTAAAGAGCGTCACGTGCACTAGTTTCATGAAGCCATAAGAGTAAGAGGCGTATGATACAATGAGGTGGACTCAACGGTCTGAGTTTCCTTTTCAAAAGATATGTATTGCAGTGTAGTAGTATAGTTATGCATGTTCAACCGGTGAGTGACTCTTCCCAAAAGAGTTTGTCAAGACTAAGCGGCTAAGTATCGGGTAAATTGTCCTCACAGCCTCGCTCTAGCCTTACCAAATCTCCAAAAAGTCCGTCATCAAATCTACAAAAATTACAACCACAATTTCTACAATCACAGAATCCACCCTACTTTTTCAAATTTTCTTTCCCAACCCCAGAAAAGTAAACCACAACGACAGAGTAGACCCAATCCCAATTTTCCTCTTCAGCCATAACAATCGCGATGCCCTCCGACGACTTGACGAAATGGATAACCTCCGAAGTCGACTTCTACACGCTCCTAGGCATCACTCCCGAATCTTTCAGCGTCTCAGAACTCCGTCGCGCATATCGTAAGACAGCCTTACTCTATCACCCGGATAAACTAGGAGACGCCTTTGACCCAGATAAATACGAGCAATTCCAAGCCGCGCATGATGTACTCGCAGAACCAGAATTAAAACAAAAGTATGATAACTATCGCAATGCGCGCGTGCAGAAACAAAAGGCTGCTGCGTTATTTGAGGGCAAGAGAAGGAGTATGAAAGAGGACTTGGAAGCGAGGGAACGAGGAGGAAGCCTGGGGAAGAGAAGTAGAGAGGATGAGGAGATGGATGCGGAAATCAAAAGGCTGGCTGAAGAGGGCAGGAAGAGGAGAGCGAAGAGGCAAAGTATGCCTGTGCAGAGGGAAAGTACGCCTCCGCAGAAGGAGAGCATACCCAAAGAATCAGACGATGATAAAATAGCACGCCTTGAACAACAAATCGCCGCCGCGAAAGCAAAGCGTAAAGCCGAGAAAAAAGTTAAATGTTCGACGCCAAATAAGACATTTAATGATAAGAAATCCGGCGATTTTGAGTATTCAACTCCACAACCCAAATTCAGAGACTCCAAGTCGATATCTACTCCATCTACAGCTCCACCTAAATATTCTTTCTCGTCCATTGGGTCAAAAAAAGTGGGAAACGATTTCGCGTCTACCATGGAGATGTTAAGAGAAGCGGGAAAGAGGGGAGTGGAGGAGCCCAAATAAGATGTGCAGTCCTCTCTGGACACTTAATCAACCTCAAATATTCTATGGGGTTCAGATATTTAGCGGCGTTCAGACATCGCAGGGCGGAGAATTTTCTTTTTGAATTTAGCATGGCGTCGAGGATAATTATATAATAATGATAATAAAGTAATGCCTATAATACATCTACGTCTCAATCCAAGCAGGAGGAAAAGCTCTGACCCTAATATTCCTCGCATCTCCCTCTTCCTCATCCTTCACCTCTACCACAAATTCCTCTTCGACATCCCCCTCCTTCCCATGTCCCTCCATCATCCACTTACCCATCTCGTCCAATCTTGCCAGCCCCAAACCTATGTTCCCCACTCCACTCAACCATTTTCCCACCGGTCTCTTCCCACCCACCTTCTTGATATTTTCACTCCCTCTCAGATAACTCGCCAAATTGCCTCCTTTATACTCCAGTTCTCCTAATCCAGGCAAGGTTTCCCCATTGGGAATCAACATCATAGGTATAATCCTCTTTCTAATCACTCCTGTATGATGCGTCCTAATCGTCAATTCCTGACCGACATAACATCCCTTCCCATAATCAATACCTCCCATAACATCCACATTACTTTCTTGCGGTAGCGCACTCTCCCTCAGTATCTCATCCTGACCCTCAGGAACTCCAATCAGATATCTCCGAACTCTATATATTTCCTCCTCTTGCGTCTTCAATTCCTCATCTATACCCTCCAAATCCCGTTGTAAATCCCATCCCTTATCCGCTACAATTCTCTTCCCCATCTCGGGCGCCCTATGATCCGCAACCATAATGCCAGTCCCCTCTTTCATTCCAACCCCCTCTTCAACTCCCCAACAACTATAAATCCCCATCTCTTCCTCGCTCACAACATCAACCTCGAATTTCGCACGCATCCTATATCTCTTGATATGTTTCGCCAATACCTCTACTTCCTTTGCATCAACTTCAATCAACCAATTTTCGCCTTCTTTTCTCTTTTCCCCATATTTCCCTCTATCCGCATACAGATCCTTATAGATCCAAACATCATTTAGTACTCTTCCCTTCGCATTCAAGAACGCAGAATAGAATCCCTTCTTATCCGAATTTAACCCCTCTTTATAGATATCATTCGTGATGACTCCCTGCAGATATTTCATCGAATCGGGTCCTCTCAATGAAATAAGTCTACGGGTTGAGAGGCGCGTAATGCCTTTCTTGGCTATAATATGAAAACCAGATTGAGGTTGGGATTGTGGTTGTATTGAGGTTTTAGTTGAGGCATGGAGGGAGCTTGCAGATGAGGTAGGAGTAGAGTATTTGCGAGTCCTAGGTATCGCATGGGCGGAGCAGAATGTACATATATATGCTGTTGCAGGAACAGTAATTGGTCTTTTAGACATGAGTTTTGATATCGGTTTCATGATGAGTATCTGTGGGATTGTCTTTCCAAATTATTGAGGTATAGCTTGGAGTTTGGCAATAATTTTATTCGGATTGGAAATAATGTAATGAAGCTTCAATTCTCGTTGATATTGATGACGTAATAACGAGTTATCTATAAGCTGGTGGTGATTGGCTGAAATTTACAACATCATATCTGGTCATGGAGGTGAGGGGCAATTACCTGTATAATCAATGACACTATATTACAACCAAACATTACAGTAAACTCTTCTGTTCATTTCATATTCACATATTCAGGTAAAATGTAGAAACTGTTTTTGATTTTACTAATAAAGCAAGCAACCACATAGCTTTGGCAAATCTGGGTATTTGGATATCACCGAACGAATGCTCCGAATGCTACCAAATCCAAACTCCCATTGAAATGCCAAAACCATGCAAAACAAAAGGAAAAGATGATACAACCATAAATGGCCTCCTTCAATAACCCCTACTAGCAACTGCGTCTAAGTAATTCAATAAGAAGCCTTTGTCGGCTGGAGATATTGGTGCTTGGCTTCCACGGCGCGACGAGCCCTCGCCGTTTCCTGATGCCAGACTTCCGACTCTAGATCTGGATGCAGCACTTCTCGTGGCATCTATAAGATGATTGGAAGAAGGTCCATCATGCGAAGATGTTCTAGACATTGAACTAGAAGCTGCCATTGGTGATTTCCCGAATACCGAACTGGCAGCGGGAGTAGGCGATTTCCCGAACAATGACAAAAGAGCATGCTTTTGTTCGGTTGACTGGGGAGCTTGGGAGGTTAAGGATAGTGGAGATGTCGATGGGCCGGCCAGATTAGATGGTGCAAGGTTCGGCGAATAAGCAGCAATGGTGGAAGCTCCAAGAAGTGGGGAAGCTTTGACTGTATTCGCTTGTGGCCTTTTGAGGATTTGCGGCTGAAATGATTTCTCTGATGAAGACCTATTGCTACTACTGTTGGGCATCTCTGATCTAGTGGCCGGTTTCTTGGACAAACTTCCATATGATTTAGTATCTTTATTTCCATTGGCTGGACGAGCGAGGATTGACGTAGCTCGAAATGGAAGATTTAATTCAGGGTTCATTTCTGGAATCTCGTGACTAGCTCTGCCAATTGGAGTATTTTCTTTGGTAGTTGTTTGTCGTGGAACTTCGGGTTGCGAAATAACTTCTACTGCGCTTAATTCCACCGCTGAAGGTGAATTGGATGGTAGAACTACAGCTGATGGTGCTGCAGCCAGCGTTGCCGGTTGAGCTGCGGGACTTTTGAACATACCCAATAACATTGATCGTTGGTTTTCACTGATGGGGGGACGAGCTGCTTGACTCTGACTAGCCGTACTAGGAATATCACCTTTCATACTAGGATGAGACTTTGACGATTGAGCTGCCTCAGTAGGAAGAGGAACAGGAATAGATCTAGAACTTTCTCCTGGAAGTTCAAGAGCTTCAGGCCGCGTAGTATTCGGGTGCGGCTGAGTCGGACCTTTAGAAATCAAAGAGTTAGAAGTGATATTTACATTTACTTCGTCGCGATTCTTGAACGCGTTCAAAAGTAACAATGAATGACTAGTGAGTGCAGCAGCCGGTGCTTCCTTTGGCTGCGGTGGAACCATGGTAGAATGTACATTGGGAAATTGGGGAGGAGGCATGGGGCCAGAAGTCGTAAAATTGGGATGTGGAGGTTGTTGCTGAATATGCTGTGGCACCATTGTTGAATGTACCGGACCTCCGGTGAACAACACTTTCTGGGCATTGGGAGGGAGTGGCTGAGGATGAATCAAAGTGGGTTGATACGGATGTCGCTCTCGCTGCTGTGGAAGTTTTGATTGCATATGCTGCGGTATTTGCTGAGACATATGTTGCGAAGCTTGCTGTAACATGTGCTGTGGCAGTTGCTGGGAGATCTGCGCTGAAAATTGCTGTGGAATTTGAGCTGGCATTTGTGCTGGCATTCGTTGCGGGATTTGCTGTGGTATCTGCTGCGGCATCTGATGGCGATATTGCATATTGGGGATAGGTCTTTGATCGGAACGGACTTGGAGATCGGGTTGCTGGTAGGAATAATTCTGCATTGGGCGTTGCTCTTGCTGTTGTTGTAGTGGGAAAGTAGGTGGAGGTGGTTGATTTGAGATGTGCGAAGGGTGAGGTACCTGATGACGAGGAGTTTTAGGAAAAGGTATTTGGGTAAAGCTATTTTCTAAAGGTGTTTGCGGATATGGTTGAGTTGGCGGTGGTTGATCCGCAGGAGGTTTACTGTGTAAAAGAGCAAGCAATTGCTGCCCTGAGCTATGCGAAGCTTGTGATTGCGCAGGGTTAATGGCATTGTGTTGTAGTCCCTGGGTCGATGGTTGGACTTGCATTATAGCAGAAAGAGCTAGGTCGGCAGCATTGCGTCTAGTCCGTTCAGCATCATGCGACACAGGTGCATTGTAATTTATGCTTGGTTCAACCAGTTGATCATCCTCAGTGATCCCTTCGTCGTGGCTGATATTTCCTGCAGCTTCCAAGTGCTGGTTATTAGCTGCCGTCCTTGCATCCTTTTTCTTTTGATCTAAAATCCACTTTTTAAGTGGAGGTAAGAATGGTGCCACCATGTAGAATTTGTTGGCGTTGGCGGCAGCCTCTGGTTGATTTTGTTGCTGCCCTTTCTTTCGATAAGCTGGAAGATCAGATAACCTCCACCAATCAATTTTACTAATTTCTTTACGAGTTTGTGCCTCAAAATGGGTTTCCCTAGGAACGTTTCTGAAAACGTATAACCTGATCTGTTGGCCATGTCCTGTAACATCGATGCCTTTAACCAGACTTCGATCTTTGGGAACAAGTCCTGATTGTTCAAGGTCATAACCAGTCTCTTCGTATGCTTCTCGAATAGCACACGTGAGGTCGTCCTCATCTTTATTAATCTTTCCACGGGGGAAGCTCCAATTCGCACCCTTCTTCCAACCCTTTACAAGAACGACTTCATCCATATCCGCGCTCAACAGAATCACACCCCTCACTGGAACTCGGGTCTTGTACAGAAGAAACTCCTCAAAAGCTCGCATGTGTATACTTTCTGAAAAGTTTGAAAGTAGAGGGCAATGTAGAAATATCTTGAGGCAAAAGTTACGAAGGGTCATCGAGGGTAGGCTTGGGTCCAGAGGCCGGATAAAATCTTCGTAGTACCATTGCGCTTCTTCGACTTGAAAGCATATTCGAGGAACATGTGATAGATCAGCCGCAGGAATATTGATTATGAATCGAACACAAAGGTCGTCCAGCCCTGGAAATTTGGTATGTGGTCAGTCAAAGTATTTGAGAACGAATATCAACATTGTTGAGGCTGGACTTGAACAAGGCGAGAGAGTTCTCGAAATGAGAAAGATAGGAAATGATAGAAGAGTCTACTTGATAAAGCTATCTTCAAAACTTACAGTCTTCTAGCTGCAATTTTCTGTCTGTCATGTTGTCTTCGCGTCACAAGCATATCCACGACTCGAGTTTCTTTTCGGGGCGGGGGACGCGCAGAAACGCTTAGGCCAAAATAACCTAAAACCAAAATGATACAACTGTGAAGACTTTGTGGCAAATACAGAGTAAATGGAATAATCTATCTGATAACAAAGCTTGCGAATCTTATTCCAGTAGATACGGCGATCACAAACTAACGTGAGCTGTTGAAGGTCGTGAAATGTGGAGTTGTGAGTGGATGAGTTGGTTATTGATACGGTTGGGGATAAATAATGAGGCTGAGTCAAGAGCTTGACTTCAAGCTTGAAACCGAAATAGGGAGCTGGAAAGCCACATTTTTATTTGTACCCAACGCCACATCTCCTCAGCCACTCTACCACGTGACTCCAACAGCAATACCTGAAGATAACTACGCCAAAACAAGTAAAGCTTCGACTCGGCAAAATAAGGTTTACACTCTCACTCTTCACCGGTGGTCCCTCAGATCTGCAGTTCTAGGTGTCGGATGACGTTATTTTGATACAGCAATACAGGGGCGCAGTCGAATCTTGGACAAAAAAGTTGCCAGCATGAAAGATAAATGCAAATCAAGCTTTATGGCAAGCTTTTCAAAAAGGGTTTATGGGTAAGTAATTTAAAGATCAGTATTTCTCATAAAGACGTTTTCTATTTCTATTTACTTTTCATTGAAATCCAAAGACATTCATATTCATGCGTCAAACTGGAACAATCCCAAAATAGCTACTATCAAGCGCTTTCTGAAACCACTCATAATAAACAACCACCAACGAAACGAAGAAGAAACGAATTTTACAGAAAACCCCTAATATTACCGATTAGACGTTTAACGGTTGTCAGTTTTGGAATAACCTATTAAAGAGAAGAATATCCTTTTCAAAAGGCAATTAATTCTGCATTGCAACCACACTTATTACTCACACGAACTTCACAACACAATTATGGCTTCATTTGCGGCAAAGTTCATCAGTAAAAAATTGCTGGGGGAATCAGTCTCGAACAAGTTTGGATCAGAGGTAAATTACCAGTTCACATAACGTCCATCTCTCGAAGATATAATTTACTGACAGTTTTTCAGGACTTGTACTTCGAAACTGTTCCTGCTTCTCGCTTGGACGGTGTGCCATCGAAGAAGAAGACACAAAAGAGAAGAAAAGCTATACCTGCCGGTATATCAGAAAAAGATGCAAAGATCCTTACCAAAGTCAAGCGCAGAGCTTATAGACTAGACATGAGTCTATTCAATTGTTGTGGAATTAGATTTGGGTGGAGTAGTGTAATCGGTCTCGTTCCTGCGTAAGTTTTTTGCCTACCCATGAAAAGCTTAACTAACATAAAATAGTATTGGAGATATCATTGATTTGTTCATGGCGCTTATGGTATTTCGAACATGCAGTCAGGTCGATGGTGGACTTCCAAACAGTGTCAGATCTAAGATGATATTCAACATCATGCTCGATTTCGCCGTTGGTCTCATACCATTCGCAGGAGATCTTGTTGATGCAGTCTTCCGCGCCAATACCAGAAATGCGCTAGAGCTTGAAAGACATTTGCGCGACAAAGGTGCGAAAATATTGAAGGCAAGAGGCGAAAGATTACCTGCCGTTGATGTTACCGATCCGCATGAATTCGATCTTTATGATCAGGAACTCTCAGATGAAGAACCTCCACGATATACATCCAGGGCAAACACAGAGACTGTCAGTCCTCGTGAGCCAGGTGGACGTAACCGTCACAGTTGGTTCGGATATGGCAGTAGCGCACCCGTAGAGCGAACGACACAACCTGACCCTGAACAAGGACGTCGTGTCAATAGATCAGAGCGAACAAGACCTGATGTCGATCAGAGTCGACGCGATAGAACAGACGCGCAAGATCCTCCGCTTCCAGCACGCCCTAAGAAGGTTAGGAAGAGTGGTAGACGTTAAAGAAATTGTGTTTGCTATTTTGAGTTTAAAGAATGTTCCAGGAACGTTCCATATTTGAAGGGTCCGGAAAGGTTCTATGATGGATCGATTTTTTAATGTCGACATGATTCCCTTTGTTTGTTCAGTAATTGATGACGCCTTGGTTTGTAAGTAACAAGAAAGCAGATTTGGTTTAGGCGCGGGGGGTTTTAAGATGTAATATAAGATACCATACCATAGATGCAAATTAATGAAAGTGGAATTCCATTCAATCTGATAAACATCTTAATATCCACATCGTATTCCATTGAAGCCTATTTGAATCCAGATGTACTGATTTCTGAATCATCATGACTGATTTTACTCCACCATTGTCAAGACTTTCACCAATACTTCACGCGTTACTGTGGTTTCCTATTGATCTTCAGGGATTAAGATCTGATAAGTTTGCTTGGCATTAGGTGGAACTCAATTGAATAAGCTGAATGGTCCATTAAGTGGAATAAGTGGTTCGGTGATCAATGTACATTGCGTTGCAAATTTCCCAGCCTTTTTTTCAACGCGAACGCGAAACTTAGCGCGTTAATTATTTAGACACGTGACGCGTACCGAAAAGCTCTTAAGAACGCGGTTTCTCTTGTTCATCCTCGGACACATTCACACATACACATACATACTTTCTATTCAATACAACATATAAAGTCAAACAACTTCTCGACCTCTTTCTTCTTTACATACTCTACATACCAAGAATCAAATCCCTCTTTACATTCAATTTATTATTAAATCACAATGAGTCTCCAAGAAACCCCCTCAAAGACTGTACGTTTTCACGCGCCACCCCTCCATTCATTGTTTCCCCTCAATTTATTTATTTTACGCGTCAACATTATACTGACTTGGAACTTGTACAGGCTGCCTCTGGCATCGAAAATATGAAGATGGAGTCACCCGTCAAGAAGATCAACTTTGCCGGAAAAGAAAACTCAGCATTTGATGCTGACGCGCCAACTGTCGAAGAAGTCAAGCCAATTGTCGAAGAACAAAAAGTTGTTGCAGTTGCTCCAGGAATCAAGCCAGAAGAAGCAGATGAGCCTCTTCTCCAAGAAAACCCAAACCGTTTCGTTCTCTTCCCCATCAAGTACCATGAGGTAAGTCGCGTCTATCTCTTCACGTGTCAACGCGTATAGTGCTAACATATAATTGCGAACAGATTTGGCAAATGTACAAGAAGGCAGAGGCATCTTTCTGGACCGCAGAAGAGATTGATTTGTCCAAGGATCTTCACGACTGGAATGAGAGACTCAATGACGACGAGCGTTACTTTATTTCCCACGTCCTCGCATTCTTCGCAGCATCCGATGGAATTGTCAACGAGAACTTGGTTGAGAGATTCAGTGGTGAAGTTCAAATCCCAGAGGCTAGATGCTTTTATGGTTTCCAAATCATGATGGAGAACATTCACTCCGAAACATACTCCCTTCTCATCGACACATACATCAAGGAGCAATCCCAAAAGACATATCTTTTCAACGCTATTGAGACCAGTAAGTCACAATTATTCTCACTACAAATGTGGCACTTCATCTAACATCACCGATAGTTCCTTGTATTAAGAAGAAGGCAGACTGGGCTGTCAAGTGGATTCAAGACAAGAACTCCACCTTCGCTCAACGTCTCGTCGCTTTCGCTGCCGTTGAAGGTATCTTCTTCTCTGGATCCTTCGCTTCCATCTTCTGGCTCAAGAAGCGTGGTCTCATGGCTGGACTCACCTTCTCCAACGAACTCATCTCCCGTGATGAAGGTCTTCACACCGATTTCGCATGCCTCCTTTTCTCCCATCTCAAGCACCGTCCATCCAAGCAAGCCGTTCAAGACGTTATCACCGAGGCTGTCGAGATTGAACAAGAGTTCTTGACCGAGGCTCTTCCTTGTGCTCTCTTGGGAATGAACTCCAACCTCATGAAGCAATACATCGAGTTCGTTGCTGATCGCCTTCTCCTTTCTTTGGGTAACGACAAATACTACAAATCTGCCAACCCATTCGACTTCATGGAGAACATCTCCTTGGCTGGAAAGACTAACTTCTTCGAGAAGAGAGTTGGTGATTACCAAAAGGCTGGTGTTATGGCCGGTACTCAAAAGAAACACGAGGATACTGAGGCTCAAACTGAGGCCAAGGCAGAGAACGGAGGTGACTTCAACTTTGACGAAGACTTCTAGATGTTGTCTTCAAGGTTACCTCCATTTTCCTTTTTCTTTTTATGTCAAGATGATTGGCTTGGCTTTTATCTTTGTACAACTCTTCACTTCTGCACGGGGCTTGCATACATAGATGTGTTGCGGGTTGGTGTTTTGTACAAATAGTTTTTTAACATAAAGGAGTTTGTGGTGTTGGGAAAACTTTGGGTTGGCGGCGGGCATGAATATGAATTTTTACAACAAATGTCATTTGGACATAGATGAGGGATTGACAGGGATATTGTGGTGGGAGTATACCATGATGGGATGGATGGATAGGATAATTGATGATATAACTAGTTAGCGTTAACGAATACACTTTTTTCACTCACATGAGGATTTTATTTGCGCTTGCTGTGATGAAACCGTGATTCTCACCCGCTTTGCATCTGACTGGCTTTGGTATGATTCTCCTGGATGGCTTTTGGGATATCTTGAGATTTATCGAAAAAGACGCGCATGCATATCTTCTATGACCATAAATCCACTGCCATCCTCGCCATGCAAACTTTCATAGTATGACTACTGTCCGCACTAGCACAACTAAATCCATATTATATACAGGTTTCCATCTCGACCCTCTAAATTTCGCCAAAGAGCAAGGAAGGATCCATTGACGATGTGAGGGTAACTGTTGTGATGCAATGCATGAATTTTCATCTGTCGAGAAGAGAAGATGCAAAAGAAATGCGCAGACCTTTTACTGAATCCGCCAATTACACCTGAATCCTCCTCATCTTCCTCTTCTCCTTCACCCCCCTGAGCTATGTAGTCTCTCAATCAACAATTCATTTCTTCCCCTTCTTCTTCTTTCCCTTTCCACCTTGTGGTTGCGTCTGTGTTTGCGCTTGCGCTTGCCCCTTTCCAGCATCCTTCTTCTCATCCACTTCCTCCTCCGCAGGCGCCTCAGCCATATTAATCTCCCCCAGCCCCTCTTTATCCTCCGTCTCGGGTAATCCACACATGAGCTTTCCGAGTCGTCCCATGATTTGTATGAGGCGCGATACTTCTGCAGCTTTGTTGGTGGTGTATTTGAGGTTTACGCCCGAGCGGGGGTTGAAGGTTGTGAGGGTGAGGGTACCGCGGGGTTGAGATTCTGGTTTTACAGAGGTGGAGGGTTGGGGGGTGGTGGTCGGTTTGGGTAGGCGCGGTTTGGTGGCTGTGGAGTGTGTGGTGGAGGGAGCGTGGGGGGAGGAAGGTGCGTGCAGGAGGGTATATTTAGTTGTTATACGGGTCTGTGGGAGAGAAGGAGGGTTAGCTTGGTTGATTTGAGTAGGAGGGGAAGAATTGCGAGGGAGAGGGGGGACACGTACGGTACTAGGATGTGCTTTCAACAATAGTGAAGATTGTGTGAGCCATTCTTGGGCAGTATCTAAATGTGGCATTTTGTTTTTTTCTTCGTAGGTGATAGACGCTGAAATCGAATGTATGTATATGTGGTTGGTTAAGTGGATTGGTTGGTGGGTGATGAACCTTGGTGGATTGGCGCAAGTTGTGACAAAATCGTAGGAGCTTGAAATTGATGAGCGAATCTTAGAAGTTAAGTTCAGTTCAGGTGTTCCTTAGCGTGAATGCGGGGTCAAGCGAGGATATGAGGCTCTGCGGGCCGGGGATTTGCCGATGGCATCCTTAACTTTGCTGTATGCTTTGGGAGACTTCGCTCAAGTCTTCAATATCGGAAGATAGTTTGATGACATGGAAAAGATTTCACGCTGGTATTTCTAAGTAGGAATAGGAGGAATAGGAGGAATAGTAGGTATGAGAAGTTCTTTGAATCATGAGCAAATATCAAATCATCACACGTTCAATTGCTTAATGAAGCCATCATCAGTGCATGGTCACGTACTCAGATGGTTTTCATATCCATAGATCTTCTAGTAGATTTTGGGTGGATGATTATGTAAAAGTAGGGTTGAGATACACTCTTGTCTCAATGTGCACACTTTATCGTACGCAGAGCCGTTTCATTACTGAACACTCAGTCGAACAGACAATAGAGAAATAAAGTAAAGTAAAGAAACAGTCTACCCTCTTCGATATATCTTATCACATACTCAGCGTTGAGTTCATTTTCTCAAAGTCTCAGCCAGAAGATCACGGGGTAGCTCCTGCCAAATTGAGAACATAATGCTCTTTCCCAAAATGACCAGGACAGTGAAAGCATTTTGATCTTGCGCACTTTTCACTTTTCTTTTCACAACAACACTTCTGTAGTTATATGTTGGTACTTCTTATTATCTATTCATATTCTTCTCTTCTGCAAATACTTTTTAGAAATACACATAGTACAGCGTGAGGCGGACCGTTCCCCTATTCAAATTGCGAAATCATCACTTACTCATCACATCATTTCGGTGACACTTGAGTCCCAATCAATATTCATTCCTTTAAGGATCTATTCTTTTTTATCTTTTTCAATTGTTACATACATGCCTGCCGCAAAGAAAGCAAGGTTGTCTGATGAGGAGAAGCCAAAAGATAACGTCCCAAAAGGCAACAAATCGACGCCAAAAGTACAGGGTTCCATTTCTGCCATTGATCCCGATGTACAAGCAGACGTTTCTTCTGCACCTCCTGCATTGCATCAACTTCTTCAGTGCTTTTCTGAGGAACAAATCGCACTGGTGTTGTCAATCTTGAAAGCAAAGCCAGATGAGATATCCATAAAAGGTATGACTAGCAATTTTCTACTGTAAAATATGCTAAATCGATTCAGATTGTTTGATAGAGTTACGAGAATCCATCAAACTTGAAGAATCACAAAGTAATCGCATAGTCGATTCGGGGGAGTTTTGGAAACGACAGTTCGAAAGCCAGTGTTTTCATATAGATGAACTTGAGACTCGCGTCGCAAATCAGTGTATTCATATAGATGAACTTCAGACTCGCATCGCATCTATGGCATCTTCATCTGAAGATGCTGAAGAAGAAGGAATCCCGAGTATCGCCCAGCGCTCCTCCGAGTGTCATAAGGATCAACTTATGAAGCCCGCCAAAAGCAAGAAAAGAAACAGATATGACAGTCTAGATACTATCCCAGATGAGAACAATGAAACGGGAACCGATGCATTGGCGTTGGCATACAATCATGATCATATGATGGTTGCCACTTATTGTAAGTCACAATACCTTCACCTTTCGCTTCGGTGTGTCAAGTCGTCTTAGTACTTACACAAATTGCTGTAGTATACAGAATCAATCAGGTTCGCCGATCTCTTCACGTCGAACCAGCATCGACCTCGTGTCGCAAGTTTATAGAATTGAGTTGGAAGGCAATCTCCGACTGCATTCCCAAATATATCGGTGTCAGAGAAACAAACTACTATACGAAAGATGTCAAATGCCTAGCTTATCTTATGAGCGAGATCGTTGAGTGCCATAAGAGCTGCGTTGAGGTTTCAACTGAACACTACAAAACCATCGCGGGAAGGGAGTTGGTGAGGAAATCGAATATTGTACATTCCTTGTGTTCTTTCTTCGATAAAACGTTGAATGAGATGGACATGTGTATTACGAAAACCAAACTTCTAATTCGTCCAGGCAATTCGATATCAGACCGGGTGGAGATTTCTGCGGATAATGATGAGCCCATAATGGCCCGCTTTGTTGCCAACCTTATAATCAACATTCTGCGAAAAATCAACTGGAAAAAAGAGAATGACCTGCATAAACAAATAATCGAAGGCATTTTAGCTATGATACTGAATCACGTCGGTAGATTAATCTCCTGTATCATATTTAAAGAAGATGTTGCCGCTTCCAAATTGCCAGGAAATATTACTTCCGAAGAACCTCCCCTTAGGTTAACGAAAAACGAGTCTTCTTTAAAGTCCAAATATCTTATTCACATACTTGAGATTGCACTCAAGATTCAAAGCGAAATTCTGGGCGCTGGACCAGCAGAAGAAGTTCTGCAGAAAGCCAAAAGAAAAATCCAGAATATACTCAAGAATAGTATAATTGGAGGAGGCTTATCGGGATTGAAGATGCCGGATCAAATTGCGGAGGAACCAATCGACATTCCGGAATTGAAAGAATTGGAAAGGTATGGGGAAGAGTGGACTGTACAATGTGTGTTTACAATGATCGAAGTGGATGAAGATGAAGAGGATGAGGAAGCACGAGGTAGTGGGGAGGTAATTGTAGGTTGATATGGTGCATGGTGAGATATTGGGATTGGAAGCTGTATTTGCTAAGATTTGGATGAAGAAATGGTGGAGACTGGGATTGGGAATATAGGAGAAAATGTAAATTACAAGAGCTGGATTTAGAAAGGGATATTCGCTTTGCGGGTTTATGCTGGGCTATACAGTGGTTAAGTCTGAGACACTTATGAATTATATCTAGCTATTGCTGTGGGATCATTTTTAGATGAATAACAATCTAGTTCATGAAACTTTGGCGAATCATTTGCGAAGTTTGTCACTAGTCTTGGATGAACATGATGTAATTCTGTGCTGTGATACTGTTGTGTGCAATATACAAATGAACTTGTATTGCGTAGTATCAAGTTCAAGAAGACTGGATCAACTGAGTGGTAAATGATAAATAAATAAAAACCATATGCATATTTATCTGAAGAATGAGCTGGAAAAAAATCTCCCCGAAACCCAACCTACTCCCCAGAACTCCTGAGTTCATCTAGAACCTATCACGCAGCGCAAGCCCCATCCAATCCAAAGATAATCAATCCAGTCCAGTCCATTGCATTGCCGTGTATTGATTGGTCTTCCCAGTATTGCATTTCCCCTCGCAGTCCGAAAGTTCCTAGAATTCGTCGATGCGTTTCATATCACATCATATTACGCAATAAACAAGATTCGTTCCGATCCGATCCATCCTATCCATTCCATGTCCCTACCCATTCTGGTATACCCCAGCCCAATCCATGTCCGTTGTATCCTAACTCCTCAAAAGAAACGCCTCAATTCCCAGTCCACCCAGCTCTCTTAGCAGCATCCCTAGCTTCCTTCTTTGCTATCCTAGCAGCTTGTCTAGCTTCTTTCTTTGCAGCTTTCTCTTCCTTCCTTAAGGCCATTTTCTCCTTCCACGCCTGAACCCTTGTCTTCTCTGGCTTCTGTGCAAGTTTAGCTTCAAGCTTTTGTGTCACTGCAGCTTTCTTACTCATAGCCACTGCAGCTCTACGTTCATATTCCTCGGCCTCTCCACTCTTTCCTTGCATCTTCAACCACAGAGACTTGGATCTGACTTGTGCTTTTAGGATCCCCTCATCTAATGGGTTTCCCATGTTTTGTAGGGAGTGCAATTGGTCCGCAATAGTCTTCTCTACACCTGCAAATTGCGTGCCAAGTTCAACTGTAATGCGAGCACTGCGTTTAGCGGCCTCAAGAGTCATATCTCTCGCTGCATTGGTAAGCTGAGCAGTGATTGATGACGCTCGCTCGAGAGCTTGACGTTTCGCTTCGTCGATATTGGCTAATTTCGACTGGGAAGATTGGCGTACATCTTTGAGAACCTTCTCAGCAGCGGCGCGAACATCTGCGAGAGTTTGACCATCGGCGATAACAGTATCCTCCTTGAAGAATGTATAAAATCTGTCCAAAACATCTTGCATGGCTTGGAGAGAATTGGTTCCAAAATCAACTTGGAAGGTCTCGTTGATGCGTGGCTTCTTGGTGGTAATGATCGAAATGTTGAGAATACCATGAGCCTCCTTCTTGGGAATTAGTAACACAATCCCGTCGCTTGAACTAAAGGCACGCTCTGTATCGACTGTAGTATTGCCCCTAGTGATATTGATCGACATTGCCAACTTGGTGAGCCAGCTAAGCTTCATTGCCCGAGGAATTCGAATCAAAACTTCTCTGTCTCCCATGATTTCCGCTACACAGGAACTACACTTGCTATCTGATTTGGACTTCTGTTGTTGTGCATGTGTAAGTTTTGAAAAGTCCACTTGAGGTTTTGAAAGTCCGTTCGGGGGCGACGACTGTACAACGGAAGGTGTTGAAGTAGGGGTGGCTTGAGTTACAGAGAGGTTGGTCGCAAATGGTACTGATGTTGGAGTTATCGGGCCCGCGGACATAGTTTTGCTGTTTATAGAGATTGCCGGCTGGTTATAAAATGGATAGGGCGAAAGGCTGGACGTAAAAATGGCAGTCAGTACGCTCAGGACGAGCAAACCAAATGGAAGTAAAGATCTCCACTCCGCCAAATACCGGGACCATTCTTTATTGACTGGTTTCTCTCTGTTCGCAGGAATCGTATAGGAACCAAGATTCTTGATAACAGTAGGGGAACTTGCAGGCTCGTGAAGACCGGTTAAGTAAGCAAGATTTCTGTTCATCTGCCTAGCATCGATGTTCAAGAAAGACGTAAGATCTATTGGTAAACGTTGATGGATAAAGCTTCCTCTGCCATTTGTTTCCCGGGATTCTAAGCACATATGAATAGAATGCTGATCTACAGACATACATTGAGCTTTGTTGAGTAGTTGCTTGTGTGAAATAACAATCGATGGTATGGTATGACGACTCATGAACTTTCTGGCGATGGTTCTAGTGCGTCGTGCTTGTATATCGTCACTATCAGAACAGTAGAATATTGCCACATGTGGTAATTCCCACTCCGGCTCAACAATAAAGTGATCTCTCTCTGGCACAGAATGGTAGCTGTAGTGGTCCTCGAGATTTAACTTGATTACATCTGGCTTTTGTGGTTGATCCTCGAATTCGAGGGTTTGAGCAGACAAACAATCATCAACCTTGATTTGGTAACCAGATGAGTGCATGAGTTCGATTTCCGGTGTTTTCTCCGAGCCAAAAGCAGATACAGGCACAACGTTGTATATTTGAGACGAGTTCCGACTTGAACGCTCTTGGCCTTCGACGGAAGCAGTGACAGAGCTTGCAATCTTGTGTATGATATCTTGCTTTGCAGAGTGGCTGCCTACATAGAGGATGCGGAGTGGGTCTTTAGTCGATAACCCATGCTTGGTCATGGTTTGTCGAATTGTAAGAATTAATTGACTGGGCGGATTTTGCATGTTCAAATCTCTCACGGAAGCGGCAGTTTGTTCTTCGGTGAACTCTGCCACTGTATGTTTGACTGATACATTCTCGGCTCCAAGGCTACCAAATGGTTCTTCAAATTCGATAGACTGTGAGAGCGGGGTATCGGAATCGTCATGCAAGACAGCAGAATTTCGACCGATGGTAGGATTATTGAAAGAATTATTGATCGAGTTATCCAAACCAAAAGCAGGAATGGAGGAGTTATGTGTGTATTGATCCCCACTTTCGTCACTATTCTCAGTATCTGCAAGGCTCTGCATGTCGTCAGGACGACCAAACTCCACTGAGGCTATCGACTCGGTAGCATTCTCATCATGGCTCTCATCATCTGTATCGACAAACTCATAAGTAGATTCGGAGAGGTGACTTTCATCAGACGGGGACTCGCTGAGGGTTGACATATTGTTGTTGGAAGATTGGGTTTCGACCCAAGTAGTTATTCTCGTATCGATGGACGGAGTAGGGAATCGAAAATCGTTGGAATGTTCTTCAGGATTTGGAGATGTCAAATCTAGAGGCGGGAGCCCGCTGGATGACTCCATGTCATTAGCTTTTACGATGTTATACCGGAACACGAATCTCGACAAGATGGTATGTGAAAGAAGTGAAATGTGAATGAAGGTGAGGGAGGTCGAATGAATAGCTTTCAAGGACACGGGTAAATAACAAAGTCGGCAAGAAGGAGAGGAAGAAGATGACGAGGAAGAAAGAAAGAGGGAGACGCCTACTTCTTGTTAATCTGAGCTTGATTAAGGTAAAGGATCCCCGAATTTAAATTTCTATGGAGAAAGTACTGGTAGACCGAGTGCCGTAGAATAATAATGGGGAGCAAGAAAGTGGGAGGAGTTAATTAACTTAGTACCTGCCGAATCGTTTGCCTATTGGCAAATCGAGGTAGCCCGGGCTTTTGGTTGACCGTAGAGATAGGCAAGGTGATCAGTTTGAGTTTAGGAAGCTGGAATGTTATCAAGATGGGATCCCAAGATATAGTATGATGGTAAAATTCATGAAGATATTTGTGTTGCCCCTGGTACCAAACATGCACGATGTCTTTTTGAAGGAGACTCTGTTTTGCAGTAATGGTTGTTGTGTTGTGTTGAATACAAGACGAAGGCGGCAGGTTTATCTCGTTATGATGGGGTTTGGACTGATTAGGTGAGACCCACTAGTGTCAATGCGGGGTACCCTTATATCCTTATTACAGCTTGATATACTTCCGTATATGTATGTATGGTATATGTATGGTATGTATGGTATGTACGGTATGTGCCCAGGCTTTTTGGGTCGTTATCGTATATGGTTATCGTATCTTGGGTTACGATAAGCAGCATTTACGAGGGAGATGGTAAATCCGTATAATACAACCATTTCAACAGTATATACAGTATATACAATATGTAATTATTAAAGAATTATATTGATTCATTGTTTTGTCTCTATTCATTATCTATCATTTCTCTCTCACCATCACTTCACTTCACTTCCATAGCTAGCTTCACATATCCATATCTGTCCTCAAATGAATCCCATCCATTTGTAAGGCTACAGTATGTGACATTATCCATCATATCACCAACACACGTCATCAAGCTATGGGCGTGCTAGATAAGACTTATCTAGGTATCTATATTCTGTTTTATACTTACATCCACTATCGATTCAATATACGTCTCAAAATCTCACGTATATTATAAAAGACCCTACTTACTGCACTTACATACCTGCGTACCTAGTAGGTAGTGTCTTATACAACGCATATCAAAATGAATCATCGGACAATATCAGACCAGTACAACCTACCTAGCTACATACTAACAGATACTTTTCCTCGACCAAAACGTCAGCACAGGTAGATCTTCCAAGGTTCTCTCTCTTCCCATCTACGACTACCCTCCTTCAGCTATCCATCCACCTCGATCCAGTCATTCTCAACTACAAGCTCCTAGTCTCCTACATATCAGTGGGTCCTTCGAAACATACATGAACTCATATTCATCATCTGATTCATATTCAACCCCAAATATTGATCGACCCATATATTACGCATCTCTCATCCTCTCATCCTCTCAGAATATCACAAATATATTGATTGCTTATCGTCCGAACTTGATGAGCGTGAGTATCTATCTACATGCATACCGATATACATACTGGGTACATACCTAAGACCTATCAACCTCAACTCGGGAAATCAACTCTCCAAGACCTTCCTTTGTGGATTTTCGATGATATATTCAAAATCTCTAAAATCTCCATTTATCAACAAAAGTTCAATAATATCCTTACAACCTAGCTATTCTACCATCATACAGCTATCTCTCCTTCCTTGTATCCCTCCCCAGACAAATATGATATCCTCAGGTTGCATACCTGTCATTCATTCTCAAGACCCTCCTTCCCCTTCTACCCCACTATCAGCCCCACCATTCCAGTGCATCTCAAGGCTTATTAATCTATTCTTAAATGATTTTCGCTGCACGGGCCCAATTCTGCACTTACCTAGTACTGGTGTACCCAGGATTAGGTATCAGCATTATTTCCAAAACCGTATTAGAGAAAATCATAATCTACTTCATCACTAACATCATCGCAATGGAGCGAGCAGAAATTTACAAGTACTCTGAAAACTCCTCCATGCTCCCTCACCTATTTCCCCTCTCAAATCGAATAAATGTATATCATCCAGAACGATTGCCACCGGTTTCAACTCAAGCTTCGAGGAGACACCGATAAGTCCCCTGTGTATATTGTCATGGGATTAAATCATCATCTGTGTGGACGACATACTTTGGTATTTGCTAGATTCCTGATTGATCTGAGCTCTACGGTTGATGGAAGCTATCTCCTCCGATGAGGGTTGTGGAAAGATCGCCAGGCTGAATGCTGTCATTAGGAATTTCGCTTCGGATCTCTTGCTTTTGAATAAAATGGGTGAAGATAGATTCACCTGTTCAATTCACAGGCAATGCAAATCCTGAATCTGAATCTGATGGAGCAAATCAGTTACCTATAGGTCGTTTGGAAGTAGGCGTATTTTACTGAGCAGTCAGCACCTTTGTCAGGTCTTTATGTCTTCAAGGTTTCGAGCACCGCTTCAGTGGTGCCTCCAGTTTCTCCACCAACTTCCAAACTATGTATTAGACCTGATTCCTGATTCAGTCTTGTCATTCTTCAAGAAATTCAACGTGAATTCGTTAAGCACCATTGTGCCAGTGGTAAATATCGGCGCTGGTGTACACGCGTCCGAGTAATCACTTATTGAATTTGCTACGAAAAATCAAACACAAAGGATCCTTGGATTCGTCGGAAAAATAAGCGTTGTCGTTTGGTGAAGACTCGCCATTATTCCTGCTTACTCTATGCAAGTATCCTGACAGCAAAATGATTGTGTGAAAATGTCTAGCGAAATGCCAATACCGAGTTCCTTTTTAATATCCAGCGGTACCTCGCTTGTCAATAAGTATTCTATCCCGAGATCTTGTAGATGTGAGATCTTCTGGAGTTCTCAAGCTAATATACCCAGTAATATACGAAATACTCTCCTCGTTTCTCCGAGATTTTGACTACTTTCACCAGGTGCTGAGCTGGATCCTCGATATACACTCCTTCCAACCCGGTCTCGGCTACTGTTTGCATGAGTACTATACTCAACCGTCTAAATATTCATGACAATCTATTCTTAGAATCCACTGCAACCTCATGCCGCTTGAGAAACTGACATTCCTCAGATATTACCTGTGTTTACCTAGGTACCTACATCTCTGTCCCTATTCTTCTCATTCACAATCTGTGTGAGATTGGAAATTGTATTGATGGTTTAAGAGATGGTATTGCTGTGTAGTCTACAGTTTCCTGCGTACAAATATATCACAAGTCTGCAGAGTCGAATAATGGGGTTTTCAATTTCACGAATTTAATATTGTAGAAAGGTTCTCTGGGGCCGTGATAGACGAAGAACCTTCGCTCGATAATTTATACGGACAGACTTCTCGCTTGGATGAACTAAGAACCCTAGCTCAATGACTAAACAGATTAAAACCCTTAGCTCTTCGACTTCATCTACAAAAGCCCCGCGCTAACTCACTCCCCGTCTTTCATTCTACACACGTATTGATTATAGTAATAAATACATACTCTAGTGAAGAATTACGTTCAACCATCACCCAGCTTGGAAAAAGTGTGGAAGGGAAAAAGAACAAATCTATGCATTTAATAAGGATATACTAGGTAGAAATACTCCATGACGAAATCGACAACTCAAAAAACACGAGATGTGAGTTTCCACTTCAGATTTTGGGGTTCGTGGTATGCTAACTATATTAGGATATTTTGAGTCCTCAGAGAAGGAACTCATGAATCTCAATCCAAAAGTATGCTCTAATTCTACTTTGATCATTTCATTATTATCTCTGCCTGCTTCTCTTATGATGAGTTTCTTATAGGTTTGTGATACAGCTATCTGTATTTTGAAATTTGCTAGCAGGGAATAATTCCCGCAAATACGAAATTCTCTAGAGGGAATGAGAAGATGCACATATTCTGGAATATCTTGGAACTGAATTTTGAGATTATTTGTTGTATCGTGCATCATCCCTAATCCTGACGTGTTTCGAGAAACCTGTGAAAGATTGATTATACATGATTTACAGAACCTAGTATGAGATATGATAGGAAAGCTTTCAATCCCTTGCAAGTCCTAAACCTTCATGACTTTCATGATCATTATTATTAATATCACTTCTCAAATGGAGATCACACATCATCAACCTCTCTCTGCTCCACTGCTCCATCTACCACCAGCGAATATCATCGAGTCTCGACCCTCCCAATTTTCTTCTCGAGATCCGAGATCCGAGATCCATGTCGAGATATCCCCCCCCCTGAATAAAATCACTTCCACACAGTTCCAATCATCCCCACTCCCGCGACTCCAACATCTCAGCAAGTAACGACAACACCAAGCCATGATCAACTAGTGTGATAAACAAAATCCGATAATCCACAGCAGCTAGCGCCAAAAATTCAGAAAGACCGCCTTACATATAAGATTCTCGTTTACGAGCTCCGCGAAGCGAAATAAGAGAGAGAGGATCTAGAAGCTTGGGTGTCCGAATGAAGAAAGGATGAATGCTAGGTAGTCCAGTTTATAGGATCATTAACTATTCCTCGTACTGATACTGGTAAATCACTTCATGTCTGAAGTAAATCTCTCTTTCGTCTTTGTCTTCGTCTTTATTTTACTTCATTTCATTTTATTTTCTTCGATATTTCAATATTTCGATATTACAATAGATTACAGGAGGAAGGGAGAAGACACGACTAAGCCAAGATTACCCTTTATCAAATCAAATAATCTTAATTCAAAAGCTCAAGTGAGATGCACTTTAACAGTATTTACCACTCTCTACTCACATGCCGAAAAACATGAAGTTCGAAAAAACCCAATCCGAAAAGTCGTTGAATTCACCATTTTGCGTGTGAGGTATCTAGGTAGATATTTAGGTAGAGTAAAACCCCAATTTCAGTTATCAAACTGCCTCTATATAAGCCAAAAAACAAAAAACAGGCGGGAATTAATCACCATTTGAAAGAATTTTAATAACTAAAACCATTTCTGAATATAATTTTAAATAATAAAAATACTGAATATCAATATAAAGAAAACTCAAATTTTCGATTTTCTTTTTCAAATCTCATTAATTCAATTTGGAATAAATTTACCAGGGGCCTACGAGCCCCCGGACCCCTTGCTTTTTGAGAAAGTATTATATAATTATAAA
>PQXL01000114.1:0-31022 GCA_004916875.1 Botrytis galanthina
ATTTATTAAATTTATATATAGATTTTGATTAGTTAAATTTGCTTTTTTAATATTTAATTTTTAATTTTTAATAATTCTTTTTATTAATAATAAATATAGATTTGATTTGCTTATATACAATAAATAGACTATAAGATAATTAATATATCTAATATAATCGAAATATTTCAAATGATTTGATTAATTGAATTACTGAATATAATTCTCAAAACTTATATTACTAATTAGGAACTACAAATATCCTAATTGAACTAAATATTTAGCAAATCCCGAAAAACTAAACTGAAAATTGAATCTTATTTATTAAACCGAATTGAATTGTGGATTTTAATTATATCAAAAAGCAAAGCGAAATCTGAAAAGAGAAAATGAGATATAAATACATTGAATTGATTTATTGAATTTGAAAAATCGAAGAGTATCGAAGCTACAAACAGGAATTCCTTTTTGTATAGTTTACTAGAAAAATAGATTTTATTTAATGGATATAGTTACTATTGGACCAGCTATACCCCGAAAGACTCTGGCTCTAAGCTAATTCTATATAATATATGCCTCTTTAGGCTAGCACCTTCCTTTAGGTTCCATGAAGGGGTAGGTAGACGTGGCAGGGCTGTTTATTGACATTTAACAACTTTTTCTATTTTCCTTCTTTTTCTATTATTTCATAATTGCATTTCTAATAACCATAAATATATCAACTCCATTATCAATAATTATGTAGAGATATTTATCTATTGGATACATAGTGGATAGATATATGTTCCTAGCCGATGTACGATTATCTTCATCATCTCTTCTGTTAACCCGCCAGAACGGCGGAGTTATATTCGAAAATTGACTCCTTTTTCTTTAGCTTTTATACGCACGGTTAGAGTTTATCTGATACGGAGTTAGATCGCTCACTATGCTTCCGTCAAGTAGGTATTGTCAAATATTGCTATCCTGTACGGTGAGCTGAGCTGAATAAACTGGGAATTACGAAGTACTTCTCCACAGTTAAAAGTAAATAGTTACTAGGTATCTAACTTATACTTTTGGGGAGAAGATGCTACCCATGTAATACTTGTAAAGAATGAAATGTATTGGGGATCAAGAAGCTACCTGGATACTTTTATACCTTCCAAAGCTTCTATACTGTCGTCAAGTTTGCAAGATTCCCGGATTTCGAATCTTCTGCTTTTGATCGCTATTATCACACTGATTCGCATATTCATGTGTCTTTCCGATCTCCTGTCAAGAATTTCTGACAGGAATTACCTAGAAAGATCGACAACACTTGCTCTTCATCATCCGAATTTCCATTAATTGGGCGAAGCACCCCCACTAATAGCTGGGTACCTAAGTACCGGTATCTCGTATCTCGTATCTTGCTCGGGTCGACATTCTGTATGATATAATGTATAAAACCTTCATTAGTGAACGGACATTGGAACTCAATTATGATCCGGTATCACATAATCTACGAGTCCCTTTGTATGTTCTCCGTCATGTTGGGACCCATTGAGTAAGCCACTTACCTATTTGACAGTAGTTGAATGGTCAACTTGCAAGCTTGTTGGATTTTGTTTATTTATGCAAAATATATAGCTCCCTCCTCAGGTCGATTGGAAAAAGGATCTGATCCGACTCAATTTCAACTCTATTCTCGTTCTTCTCTCTTAATCAGAATTTTGGAACCCTAGAGGAACACTTAGCTCCCGGTTTCTCTTTGTCTTAACTTTCATACCCACGATTAATACTTTGATCTATATCTCATAATTCTATCCTTATCAATAATTATCAGTGACGACATTAGCTATACCCCACATTCGACAATTGAGCTTGAACCACAGGACGAGTGTGCCAATTGATCATGGCTTCCGCTTCGGATCATGAGCGTCATGATTATTTCCCGGAAAGATCAGACAATATTCTCAATCCTCAATCGCAATACATACCAAATCACCAGAATGATGTCGAAGGAACGATGCCATCAAGCAGCGATGACTCTATAGATCCAGATAGCTCATTGGAACCTGTTGAAACCAACGAAACTGCGCGAGAAAGACAATTCGAATCAATAAGGGCAGGAGACCGAGAACAATTAGAAAGAATAGCTTCAGGTTTCGGGGGATCTCAATTAGGAAGAACTTTTACTAATGCTACGGCTGGAACACATGGATTGGAGAAGAAAGATACCCTGTATGGGGTTAAGTTGGGGGATTCAACGTTGGACCCCAGCTCCCCAGATTTTGACGTATATAAATGGGCTAAAATGTAAGTTTTGGTATGATCAATTAATTGATTGGACACGGACTAATTGTATACTATATAGGATGATGAGGCTGGTTGATGAGAATCAAGTCATTCAAAGACGTGCAGGAATTGTATTCAAGAATCTAAAAGTGTGTGGTTCCGGGTCAGCAATCAATGTGCAAAAGAATGTCGCCTCTCTGTTGATGGCACCCTTACGATTCAGAGAGTTTATTGGAAAAGGTCCGGAGAAGACTATCCTCAATGATTTCAATGGTGTTTTGAAATCAGGAGAGATGTTGATTGTTCTCGGAAGACCTGGGTCCGGTTGTTCCACGTTTCTTAAATCTTTAATGGGGGAACTTTACGGATTAGACATGAAGTCACAATCGGAAATTCATTATAATGGTTTGTTATATTCATATACCCGTTGACCAGAGATCATGCTAATGATCACAGGTATTACACAGAAGCAAATGCTCAAACAATTTCGAGGTGAAATTGTATACAACCAAGAAGTTGATAAGCATTTCCCTCATTTGACTGTTGGAGAGACTTTGGAATTTGCTGCGAGTGTTCGAACGCCTCAACAAAGACTTATTGAGGGAACAACTCGTTCAGCCTGGGCGAAGCATATGACTAAGGTCGTCATGGCTATCTATGGATTATCTCACACGTACAACACCAAAGTCGGTAATGATTTTGTACGTGGTGTATCTGGAGGTGAGAGGAAACGTGTTAGTATTGCTGAGATGGCATTGGCTGGTTCACCAATTGCTTCATGGGACAATGCTACACGTGGTTTAGATGCTGCAACTGCTCTGGAGGTAAGTAAACACTCACCATAGCGATCACCAAAACATTACTGATTCAAGAAATAGTTTACAAAATCATTGCGAATGACTGCCAATCTGTGTGGCTCATGCCATTTAGTTGCCATCTATCAAGCTAGTCAACAGATTTATGATCAATTTGATAAAGCTATTGTGCTTTATGAAGGTCGTCAGATCTATTACGGTCCTTGCGACCAAGCGAAGCAATATTTCGTGGATATGGGCTGGGAGTGCCCAAAGTAAGTGAACAAAACAGCATGCCATGATTACATGCAATCATTCGAACAATACTGACTGAATATAGCCGTCAGACCACTGGTGACTTTTTGACTTCAATCACCAACCCCTCAGAACGAAAAGTAAGACCTGGTTATGAGAACAAGGTTCCTAGAACCCCTGAAGAGTTTGAGAAATACTTCAAAGATTCCAAGATCTTCCAGAGAGTGATGAGCGAAATGAAATCACACGAAGAGGAATTCCCGTTGGGCGGCAAAACATTGGAACAATTCAAAGCAAGTCGAAAGGGTATGCAAGCAGACCATTTACGACCAGAGTCACCATATACAGTCAGCATTATCATGCAGACAAAACTCTGTGCAAAGCGAGCAGTTCAACGCTTATGGAACGACAAAACATCAACCGTTACCACAATAATAGGACAGATCGTTATGGCTTTGATCATCGGATCTATTTTCTATGACACCCCGGATAATACAGCAAGTTTCTTTCAAAAAGGAGGTGTACTTTTCTATGCGGTGTTGCTCAATGCCCTCATCGCCATTTCAGAAATCAACACTCTCTACTCTCAACGACCGATCGTAGAGAAACAAGCATCTTACGCATTTTATCATCCTTTCACTGAAGCCTTGGCTGGTGTTGTCGTTGATATACCGGTAAAATTCGCTATCGCTACGGGTTTCAACATTATTCTATACTTTCTCTCTGGTCTGAAAAGGGAAGCAGGTGCATTCTTTGTCTTTTTCCTCTTTAATTTTGTTGCAATTCTCACGGTAATTTTTCCTTTCACATGTTAATAATTTTATAATACTAATAAACCCTTTAGATGAGTCAAATATACCGCAGTATTGCAGCAGCAACGAAAACTATATCCCAAGCATTAGCCATAGCTGGTGTGGCCACACTTGCGATTGTCATTTATACCGGTTTCGTCATTCCTAGACCACTAATGCATCCTTGGTTCAAATGGATTTCATGGATCAATCCAGTTGCATATGCATTCGAAGCTTTATTTGTCAATGAATTACACGGAAAAGAGTTTGTTTGTTCGACTTTAGTACCAACAGGCCCTGGCTATGTTCAAAGTGGCTCCAACTTTGTTTGCGCTGTTGCAGGATCTGTTGTTGGCTCAAATACCGTCAGTGGTGATGATTATTTGCAAGCGAAATTTCAATACTCTTACTCCCACATCTGGCGTAATTTGGGATTCTTGTTTGCATTCATGATTTTCTTTTTAGCTTTCTACCTCGCTGCAACAGAGTACAATGCATCGACAGACAGTAAAGCCGAAGTCTTAGTCTTTCGTCGTGGACATGTACCACAGAACTTGTTGGCCGCCGAAAAAGCTGCAAAGAACGATGAGGAAGCACATGTCGGGAATGGTTCTACTGGCAAGGACGAAAACTCGGACAAACAAGGAGAAGAAGTACAAGCATTGGCCCCACAAACGGACGTATTCACATGGAAAGATGTTTGTTATGACATTAAGATCAAGAATGAACCTCGCAGACTTCTTGATAATGTATCCGGATGGGTCAAGCCTGGTACTTTAACTGCCTTGATGGGTGTTTCTGGTGCAGGAAAAACAACTTTACTCGACGTTCTTGCCCAAAGAGTCTCCATGGGTGTAATCACAGGTGATATGTTGGTCAGTGGTAAACCCCTCGACGCATCATTTCAACGAAAGACTGGATACGTTCAACAACAAGATTTACATCTTGAAACCACAACTGTTAGAGAAGCTCTTCGATTTTCCGCCATGCTACGTCAACCAAAATCTGTTTCCAAGAAAGAAAAGTTTGATTTCGTGGAAGATGTTATCAAGATGTTGAACATGGAAGAGTTCTCGGAAGCAGTGGTTGGTGTTCCAGGTGAAGGATTGAATGTTGAGCAACGAAAGTTATTGACTATTGGTGTCGAATTGGCTGCTAAACCTGCACTCTTACTCTTCTTGGATGAACCTACTTCTGGTCTAGATTCGCAATCTTCATGGGCAATTGTTTCGTTTTTGAGAAAATTGGCCGATAATGGCCAGGCAGTCTTGGCTACTATTCATCAACCTAGTGCTATTCTGTTCCAAGAATTCGACAGATTGCTATTTTTAGCAAAAGGTGGAAGAACTGTCTACTTTGGAGATATCGGTCATAACTCAGAGACTTTACTCAAATACTTTGAATCTCATGGTGCTGCCAAATGTGGTGAAGATGAGAATCCAGCAGAATATATGCTGACAATGGTTGGTGCTGGTGCACAAGGAAAATCTGCTCAAGATTGGTAAGTTCGAACCTCATTCCCCTGATATCATTGACACTAATTCAATATAGGCATCAAGTATGGAAAGAAAGTGATGAAGCCAAAGGTATTCAAACAGAAATTGCACGCATTCAACAAGAAATGGGTCATCAGTCATCTCAAGATGACAGTAATTCCCATGGCGAATTCGCCATGCCATTCGCTATCCAACTTCTTGAGGTTACGAAGCGTGTATTTCAACAATACTGGCGTACTCCAGGTTATGTATACTCCAAACTTCTTCTTGGTGTGGCTTCTGCTCTCTTCATTGGATTTTCATTCTTCCACGCCGATGCATCTCAACAAGGTCTTCAAGATGTCATCTTCTCCATCTTCATGATAACAACGATCTTTACCACCCTCGTACAACAAATCATGCCTAGATTCATTCTACAAAGAGATCTTTACGAGGTTCGAGAAAGACCATCAAAAGCATACAGCTGGAAAGCTTTCATCATCGCTAATATCGTTGTCGAAATTCCATACCAAATTCTCCTTGGTATCATGGTATTTGCGTCCTACTTTTATCCAATTTATACCGACAATGGTATTCCATCATCGGGTCGTCAAGGACTTATTCTCCTCCTCCTTATTCAATTTTTCGTCTTTGCTAGCACATTCGCACACATGCTTATTTCCGCTCTTCCGGATGCCGAAACTGCTGGTAATATCGCAACATTGATGTTCTCACTTACCCTTACCTTTAATGGAGTCTTTCAACCCCCACAAGCTCTTCCTGGATTTTGGATCTTTATGTACCGTGTTTCGCCTTTAACTTGTAAGTCCTTCTTCTCTCCTCTATTAGTAAATATCAATGCTAACATATTCAGATCTCGTTTCAGCTATCGCATCTACTGGTCTCTCCGGTCGTCAAGTAACCTGTTCCGACAATGAACTCGCAGTCATGCAACCACCCGCTGGCGATACTTGTGGTAGCTACCTTCAGTCATATGCCACAGCAGCTGGAGGTTCCATCTATAATCCCGAAGCTACAGCAGATTGTCAATACTGTTCCTCATCTAATGCAGATCAATACCTCTCGTCGGTAGCCATTAGCTATGATAATCGATGGAGAGACTATGGTATCGTTTTCTCATACATTGTTTTTAATATTTTCATGGCGGTTTTGTTATACTATTTGATTAGAGTTAGAAAGAGTAGTGGAAAGAGCTTCAAGGAAAAGTTGGGGGCTTTGGGTGCGCTGTTTAAGAAGGATTCGAAAAGTGATAATACGAAGACGACGGGAAAGAAGATGGAGGCTCCGCAAGCTAAGGGTCATTAGTTGTTGAGACGTGGAGAGTTAATATGTAATTATTTAGGATGGTTTGTTGTTTATTAGAAGGGGGTGCGCCTCCAGATGGCCTAGGCTTTCTTTTCTTTTCGTTGCTATTGCTGTTGCAATCTTTTGTACATTCTTAATTAGATTAATGGTATATACCTGATTTGAAGTATCTGAAATAGTCGTATATTCCGTGGGTTTCAAAAATGAATTGAGATTGGTGGGAGTAATATACCCCGCCAGACATAATCGATGGTGCTTTCCATGGGGGTCGTAGCTGATGAGATCTGGTATATAATTGTAGTAGGTCTAGCGAAACAGGCGTAGGTCTGAACGTGCACAAAAGTAGCGTGGGGTTCGAAGTAGATTTATTCACATAATGAGTCTTGATCAAGTCCACAGCGCAGCCGTATAGTATACCTCTAAGCCTCGCAAAAATGGCCATCCTTCCTTTCAACCCAACGATCACTCCCCACAGCCCCCAGAGCATAGAAAATATCCAACTGATCATACTTCGCCTTAACCGCATCCAAACGATCATAATTCGCACCATAGAACTCCCTCTTCCAATCCGGTTGTTGAAAATCCGCTTCTTTGAGATATACTACTCGATCCGGAGTCAACGCCGCAAGTGCAGGACCAATAGTATTGGTCATGAAATTCTGACTCTGGAAATTGGCTGGGAAATTGGTGTAATTGAGGTACGTGCCAAAGACCGCATTCATGAGCGTTTTCCTCCAGTACGGGTTGAGGGATATTTCAGGGGCGTTAGGAACTACTGTTTTGTTTACCTCGAGGGTTACGCCGGCCATGAGGAAGCCGTTGTCAGCGATGGTTTGGAGGATGGATATGAAACTGTCGGTATCGTTTTGCACAACTGATCGCGGGAGTAGACGGCCTGCCGTATTGGCGTTGAAGACGTTGGCGCCGAAATTGGCGGAATTGTAGTATTGTAGTATTGTAGGAATGAGGAGGATACCAGGATGCGTAAGCGTAAGGAATCTCGGCTTTGTCGAGTGCGGAAAGGACTGGCAAAAAGAGGCCATCGATTGTATCTTGCGCGACGTCAAGACCTGTGACTGGAGAGATGAGGAAAAAACCGGGGCCGATGGTCCAGACGATCTGTAAGCCGCTGTTGACCATTAGTGGTAACAATTGCAGGAATGTTTTGATAGTCTGCCAATATGCGGCAACCCCTTCTGTTGTGATTGGAGGAGCAAATTGTAAAATCGCGGAAAATATTGAAGTGACTGTGGGATGAAATTTGACGGTTGCGGATAGAACAATGCCGTATGTTCCTCCACCACCTCCAGATAGGGCCCAGAAGAGATCTGGATTTTGAGTAGGAGTAGCTGTAACGAGCGTTCCTACCCCAGTCACAACTTGCCATTCCAAGACCTGGAGTATGATTAACCTGACTCCAGGGTAAATGCACGACCGACTGTTAGTGCCAAAAGCAGGTGATTCAGTGTCGGATCACTTCGATTCTCGCATCTCGAATATTAATGCTCTAATATCTAGGGATATTGTGCCATGACGGTGCTCATTTGTCCTTGTCGTATGTAAACCGACATGATGAATATTACTAAGGCGACATTCATAGACTCTGTTTGTTGATAGGAGAGCTCATCAACCAAAAAGACAAGCAAAAGGTGATGGGAGTGGTGTGTATTTAATTCTCCTGGGTGTGCATTGGCTTTACCCCGGAACAGGATGGTATGTGAGGTGTGCGATTGTGAGAGGGTCCACATTTTAGTGCAAATGCACGGATTACTAAGCGAATCTTGACGACACCTCACCATATCAGACTTCACTCTGTTTAGATACCCGACCAAAATTTGGAGGGAGTAGTGAGATTGCGAGAAACGCCAAATTTGAGGTGATCGTAAGGTAAAATAGAGCACGATGGATGACCAGAGGTGGTAAATCCCTTGAAGCTTGAGCTTCCGTGGAATGAGCGATGGTAAACACAAGAGGTTTCAGACCAGATAAGACATCGTAGATATTCTGCTTCGTGAGATATTTGCTCTTGACAGCTTCTTTCTTCGTATGATCAAATCGGGGTCATATTTAGATCGATTCTGTAGGACATACATTAATCAAAGGCCTTCAGAATTTCGATCTTATGAGAAGTATATCAACAGCCCGGTGATACCAGAGCACGGAGGTGGAATATCATCGCCTTGCTTCACAATCAATTTTTCGGGCTCGAAAGTACCGAGTATCTGTGCAGGTCTAAATCGGGGTACGTTGAGTAAATGAGGCAAGCTTTGAAATGTGTTTATTCATTCAGTACAAAGAAGTGTTCAGACGTATTTTTCTTCGAGGAGGGATCAAATGTAATGTCTATTTCTTGCCCAAAGAAGCTTTAGCCTTTTTTCTTTCTGACTTTATCTCATGTAATCTTGCCCTCTTTTCGCCAATCAGCCTTGCCGTATTCGACATGACTCTTTCAAGATCTTTAATACCCCTTTTCAAAGCGGCAGCCTCAGACTCTGTTCCAACATTCATCTCTCTGGTTTTTCCTTCAATCTCAGCCGCTTTTTGAACATACTCTTCAGCGTCTCTGTCTTCGATAGCATAGATAGAGTTATCTTGTTCTCTTACCATGTATGGGTTCTCGCAATCTTCTCTGGCCCGCCCAACATAATCATCTCCATCCCTAATCCTTGATTTCAAATTGCTTTATCGATGCTGCTGACGATGTTCTGGGGGCACTGCATCAGTATTGAGTTCAGTTGTTTCAGATTCTCTCAAGGTGCTTCGATTGGATGGTGAATCAGGAGACGGCGTGGCTATCTGAAATAGTCCAGATCCGCAGTTTTTCTTAGGTGGTGCCGGGGAAACGAATTTGTTCAGAGTTGGCTTGTCGGAAAGGCTGGGAATTTTGTACCGCTCAGTAGTTTAAGTATTTTCATTTTTCCGCTTATTTCTGATAGCTGAGATAGAGAGTCAGTTTAGATACTAATAATGCGAATTCAAATTTTTGTGATGGACTTACCTCTCTGCTTAATTTGAGCTTCAGAAATAATCATAGCTAACGCCTTTTTCTTGGCTTGGTTCTCGGCATTTTCATTCTCTCGCTTATTTCTGATAGCTGAGATAGAGAGTCAGTTTAGATACTAGTAATGCGAATTCAAATTTTTGTGGTGAACTTACCTCTCTGCTTAATTTGCGCTTGAGAAATAATCATGGCTAATGTCTTTTTCTTGGCTTGATTCTTAGAATCTTCAACTGCTGAAATTGCATCATTAGTATCTCAAAAGAGAAGTAGGATCCAAATAACTGACTTATCTGTGCCTCTCTCCCGATTTTTAGTTCTCTGAGAAGCCTTTGTAATGACTGATCTTCTTGGCCTCCTTCTTCCCGGCTCAAAGCTGACATGAAGATTAAAACTAATATTCTATATGAAAATATAGGCTGCCTCACCCTCTGTAGCCGCGATCTCTTCGCTCTGGTTGTTGACTTCCACTTGTAATGGTTCATTAGGAGCTTTCTATGAGGTTAGGATTAAACAATAAAAATCAATACCAAGGAGAAGATTGAACAGTTACTGACTTTCTTCTTCTACTTTGCTTGTTTGATCAATCAGGCGTTTTCTGCGCCTCTGTCTGGTCAAATGATTAGGCATAATCCTGAACTTGTGAACCGAATGGATTCCGAAATGACTTTAAGATTTATTTTAGTAGTAAGATGCCGACGATAGGGCTATCAGAGGCAATTGGAGGTCTGGTTTTGGTTAGCGGTCTTTTGGCAATCGCTTAATTTCACACTAATTTCTTTTGGTCTTATTATCTCAACCATTGCCGTAAGAATTTCCTACACAGACACACAACAACAAAAAATTATCAACTTCAAACTTCAAACCATCAAATATTGAAGATGGCAGATCTAAATTCATGCTGCGCGCTACCATATATACCAGTGGAACCACAAATTCGCAAGTATCTCGAGAAGACAAAAGAAGTAAGCAAAAGTCTGATCAACTTTTTAACGCATGATCAAGTTGATGGGAAAGAGCTGACTCTCAATCAAAGCTCCAGATCTCCGAAGATCATAAATGCCAATTACACTAAAGTATCTCGATCGAAATCTGATTTAAATATGCGGACTTTCGAAGTCGAGTCCATGGCGTGGCGACTGATAAGTAAGTGAAATTCCGATATGATGAAAAGTATCTTATTAACATTAGGCTATAGGCACAGACTTCAACATGCAAGCTGATTTCCCTGGTATTCGACCATATGTCGTTCACCCAACAGTGGCACAAAGCCCTGAACAAACTCAAACATGGGACCATGTTTCTGAACGAGATTGTGCTGATTGGCAGGGCATGGGTAACCGTTCCCTATTTCAAGGTCGTCAAACCCTTGATGTGCCATGGGCACAACGTCTCAAATCCAGCGTTCATGGTTGGAAAACTGAAGATGGACTCCCGATATCATTCTTTGGGCGTCTGATCCATCACCACAGAGCTTGGCCTCTGACGACAGGTGAAAATTTCCGAATCATACAATCCTTCCAAAAAAAGGTTGGATCTGAATTCAAGGTCACCGTCGAAAGACCTGACCGTAAGCAGGGGCAGAATGAATCCTTACTTTGTTTGTACCTCACCATTAACAAATCCGAAAACTGTCGCAAAGCCAACATTCTGATGGATCTTGCATACATTCTGATCAAGAAGAGGAGGACGAGTACGACTGCCTCGTCGAGGAAGAAGACCGAAAGGTCAAAGAAGCTGAGGAGGAGGCCGAAAAATTGGTACGTTCTCTTTTTGTAATGGTGCCTTCATTTTTTTTCAAATCATACTGACATCTTATAGGCAGCTGAAGCAAAGGAGGCCGAAGAGAGGAAGGTAGCTGAAGAAGCCAAGAAGGCTTTGGAGAAAGCTGTATGTTCTCTTGTACTTGTTTTGATATCATACTAACATTCTATAGGAACATCCTCTGATCAAAACTCCGATTGAAAAGCCAGATTGGCTTGATTTGAGGACTGTCGCAGTAAGTTTCTTTGCTAATTCCTCTCATCTACACATAACACTAACTGTTTTATAGTGGATAGTCGCAAACTATTCTGGGCAGTTGCCGGAAGATGAGTTTTTGAGAGTTCTCCGGAGGAATTTCTTACTTGGTCCAAAACCCTGATCTCTGAATGGTGTTATGGAATATGAGTGGTTGCTGGTTCCCATTGTGATTTTAAGTAATATTGTTGTCTATATGAGGTAAAAGAAATATCACCCCAATACAATCTTCTTCAAATGCATGTGATGTCTCTTTTTCTTTCAATGTGATTCCCTCTCTATACTGTTTTAAAATGTTGCGTTCTTTTCTACTTGATAGGCTATCATTGGGATGATATTCAAACCCCAATGTGTAGAAATCCTAAGAAACATGAGGAAAACACGATTATCACATGTTCGAGATCCGGAGAAATCAGTACTGTGACCCCAGTGTCCTCAATCAGGCCCGTAGCTGCCGGTAAAGTATTAAGACGATATTCAAGCAGATTTTGCAATTTACAAAGCTGCAAGATAAAAAAATCCTCAAACATGAGACATTCTCTCGATAATCTTCACGGGACGGGACGAGAAATTTTCGAGCTCTCTTTACAAAGAGCGAATTGGTACGATATACGAAACTCTATCGGCTTTGAATTCTCACGTGGTTCAGTTCTTCGGTATGCTTTTACTCCAACCCAAAGGTCGGGATTTGGGGAAGAAGTAAATGAGAAAATCACTCTGGCAAATCTGGTTTGCTATCTGATTCAACATGTGCGCTGTAGCTTCGTAGCTTTTAACTCATAATAATACAAGAATACCAAACCATGAATACCGATAAATCTACACACTCACATAGACTCATAATCAATGGGCCATGATACATGAAGGCACAGCTATATGATAGATATAAGCGCTTTAGCTTCTGAGATTCAAGGACTCCGCTTCAGTACACCCATTCCCCAGTCGGTATACAAGTGCCAAACGGTAACTTACACGTCCATGGATTCTAATCACGTGTGGCAATATCCAAAAGAGAGAACTGCTAGGTAATATGAAAGTGAGATGATGTTTGAGCTAGTTCAGCTATCATGTGATCATGATTCGTTGCGCGAAGACCATGCGAGGTTTTGAGATAACCACAATTTCTGAGCAGAACACAAACATCAAATCAGAACTACACATATTTCAACCAAGATGTCCAAAGGGAGGCACCATATAGATTATTCTGAAAATGAAGAGATTCAATTACCTGTCCCAAAGCGAGTGCCGATGGTTTGGTCCGATGAGGATGACAGAGCCCTTGCTGAAACTTCTTCATTGGAAATCCGAATCTGGAGGAAAGTTAAGGAGTCATATGGAATTGATGCCACAGATATTATCCCTCCAAACACAACAGCATCCTTTTTATCTGCCCGTGGAACTGAAAATGTTCCTGTTTGGGCCCTACTTCCCGCTCGGAGACTGACGAAGATACTGAAATGTCCAATTTTTAGAGGCCATTCTGGATTGAACTTACTACATTACTCAATGCTATTGGCCAGATTCCATCGCCTGCCTCATTCGAGTTCGAACCCGAAAAATGCACGAGTACGAGAGTATCTGGAAAATCACGTGCTCCCATTACCGGTACCTCCTAGAGATCTGCCAATACACTCCGACTTCACCAAAAATATCAAGGAATGCGCCGAACAGAATGTCAGAGAATCGTCTGTGGCTTTAGGAATTTCTTCTTTGGACTTTGACATTATCATAAACTCATGGGATATGTATGTTAGAGAGAATCCTGAACATGGATTAAAAACCGTTGCTGGATATTCAGCTCAAAGGAACGAACCTATACCGGTGTCCGAGAATGAGGAAATTTTACAAATGAAAAAGAGAGCACTGGTGAATGCATTCCGTCGACCTGAAGGCAGGATTGCCGATGATGCACAAATGCCTGAAGACCTCGAATCCCCCAACGTCACTTCTGACGACGAACCCCCGATGCAACATCAAGAAGATGTTGGTAATCTTGAGTATCCATCTGAGCCTATGGCTGAAAATGCACCACCTCGGCAGTCAACACAAAGTAGACAAGATTTGCGGCGCGGGCCTGTAGCTCAGAATCATTACCAAAGTGAGAGCGAAGATTCTGATTATCAACCCAACTCCAAAGCTCTGAATGGACCATACAATCGTTCACGAAAGCACCAAGGAAATGGAGGCAAAGAAAGTTCTGAACACCGACCGGACTCTGTATCTCGATATCAATCATCAGAGTATTCGGCACAACGCCAAAGCGAGTGTGAAGGTTCTGATCACCAGCCCAGCCCCGCAACCCTGAGCAATGATAACTTATCGGTACGCCAGGGAAGAGCTCGACCTAAGGATGGACCTCGGAACAGGATGATGAAGCCTACTCCCTCTCAAGGAGGTCCTTCTAGTGTTCATCGATCATCCAAGCAGAATCCTTCGGTCCTGGCTGAAGTGATTGTAATTTCCTCTGACGATGAATATCCCATACAAAAAAGCAGCAATGGAGTAGGACCGAAAAGAGAGAAAGCCCTCCCTGAAACAACGAGAACCCGACCTTCCGGACACTCAGCACATATGGGACCAAAGAAAGAATTCGAAGCCGAGCTGATTACTGATAATAGGAGTGGGCTTTACGCAGGAACTAGAAGAAGAACAGAAGATTATGGACTCGAAGGAGAGGAAGTTGCGACTTATCCCATGACTCGTACACGATTTTCTGATTCCCCATTCCGATACCAGAGAGGAACCTCATATCGATCCAAATTGTCTTCATATTCCACGCAACGTCGAACAGGATGGGGGTATTCTGATGAAGAAGACGAGGATGATCAGTCTGAGGTCATGATGAAAGATTCGGCACAACGCAGAAGAAAAGGAAATCCTGAGTACCGACGTGACACTCTGAGTTCTCTATCACAAACCAGAGGACAAATAGATTCCGGATATCAATTAGAGCCTCCGAGTTCCCTGTCTGACCGCAGACAAAAAGAAAGTGCTGAATCTCAATACTCTCTGAACTCTTTCCAACATCGGACCGTACGAGAAAGAAACTCTGATTATAAATTCAAAACTTCGAGTTCCCTGCTGAATAGCAGAAAAAAAGAAAGTGCCGAGTTTCAAATCCAGCCTCTAACCTCTTCGGCACAATACATAAAAGGAGAGAGAAGTACTGATTATCAACTGGGACTTACTACTCGCACAAAAGCATCAGAATTTTCGAATAATCGTCGAGAAGAGAGGTATTCTGAGTTAAGAGACTGGAATAGTTTGTATGACGAAGATCTTGGAGACGATGGAGAATCTGAAATATTTATTCCTGAAGAGAACTTTCGGGTACAGAGCTTCGGCTTCAAAGATCCTGCACTCGTGGGAGGAAATGATGAGGTGAGTGTAAGCCATATACTCGGCATGCAGATACTATTCAGCAGATACTAATATTCATCAGGTCCGCAGAAACAGACGCGAACAAATTGAATCTACGATGGTTGGAACAACTGCTGAGAGTCACGACGAGGACAATAATCGGAGATTTGAAAAAGATGTCAGAACAAGCTGGAATAAAAATGCCCCGCTCATGCTGGCTGAAGAAGAACGTATTCATGGAGCTCTTGGCTCAGAAGTCAAGGCATTCGACAAAGCTCTGCTACAAGAAGCTGATATACAACCTGATAATGGCATGCGAGTTCTAAGCAGCTCTGAGGAGAAGGAGATTATGCCTTGGAGGAGGTTATCTGAAAGAAAATGATGAAGTGCAGTGGAAATCTGAAAGATTCAGGCCTGAAAAGTATATTGCTAGATCTTTGGATCAGGAGCTACATGAATGGCAAAGATTAGACAATAGTATTTGGCACTTGCGTTGAGCTTGAAGGATTGATCAAGAATACTCTGAACTGGCACTATAGATACTGAAGGCTTCTATGAAGAATCAAGTCAGAGGTTGGTTTTGATCACATGAGGGGTTGATTTTTGTAGTGGATTAGCTAGCTACCAAGTGAATAGAATATATTCATTCAATGATCGAAATAGGAAAGACCATATACTTCCAAGTTTGACAGGCTCCTGCCAGTTCTGGAAATCGAATCAATTGAGTCCCTCGCAGCTTCCCTGTTATTTTCCGTTAAGAAGAACGATTCTGGAGATTCTTTTGTATCAATCTAAAGCTTCAGACGTGAACGCATATGCTCCAACCAATATCTACCGTAGTCCATATTCTCCTTGAGTCTCCTGAATTGTAGCAGTGTATCATGTCTGGGACTCTAATTTGGCAGCTTGGGTTGTTTTTAAGTCCACAGGAAGCTGAAACACAAAGCCCATCTTTTATACTTCTATGTTGAACCAGAGGACTGATGCTTATATTTGTTCTTGGTACTTTCCCGAAGCCATCCAAACCGGAAGTGTTATGATTAACATGACATCCATAGCTTCTACCCTTAAGTTAGAGTCATACCTATGGAACATTAATATCTCAATACTGCTATGATATGTACTAGAGTGCCCATATGTTTAAGTCACATCTCAATAGTCACTTGTTATCTTGATATCTTCAGTCAGATATGATCTCTTTTGGTAGCATATTAATTGCAAGAATCTAACTAAGAGTGACACTTTATGTCAAGAAGCAATACCATTGACTTGATCAATCAACCACATGTGCATTGTATCCCCCCGCTATGGAAACCATAAGAGAAATGAATTAAAATAGCGCCATTCCTTTTCCCCGCAGCCGTTTTCTATTCCTCATCTATATCTGGAACAGCTCTCTTTTTTCTCAATGCTATAGCATCGAATTCGTACTGGCAGAATATTTCCTCGTACACATCTGCCCTGAACAGATTTTTCCATGCAACCGTCATTTCTGCAATTTGCTTGTCCATATCTTCCTCAACTTTGTGCGCAACAGTTGCAAATCCGTCGAAGTCCTGATCCTCCATCATTCGATCCAGCTTAGCGAGCATGATTTCTCTCGGCCATGTTGAGCGGAGACTATCGAATCTGCGCTTCTGTCTTCTGAACTCTGCTGCTGTGTTGGGATTCTTCTCGCGCTCAAGTTCTGCGGCATATTTTTCGATTAATAGTAGCCAGTGAGCAAATCCAGCATTTCTTCTTCCCCAAAATTGGTCTCCTGTAGATTTGAAGTCCTTTAGTTTTTTAAAAGCATCGAGCGATCGATTGTACTGGAGCCGCAATTGCTTAACGACTTCTTCCCTATGCTGCTTGAAACTCCAATTTTGCATGGTCAGATCGGCATTTCTGGCTTTGAACAGAGACTCTTCCAGGTCGTTGTTGCCGTCTCTGTTGCGGTTTGGGTTCGGTACATCATACTTAGTGTATCTACTGTGGCCGAACTGAATGAGTTCATGTATGTCCTCTGGATGAGAACGAATGTCGCTGTGCATAGCTATTGGAGCGCGGAAATTCATGTCCATCTTAAATGGAAGATATCTCTCGAAGCTCTCCGCAAGAATTACGAGCTCTTCTCGCATTTGGAATATTCTGTTTACTTGGTTAGTATATAATTTTCATATCAGAAGGATTTAGAATTCTTACCTCTCAACTGGTCTATCACTTTGTACCAGATTTTGTAGCATGCGAGTCAATACTTTTCCAGGCTTGTGGGATTTCCAGACAACTGTATCTGGATCTAAGCGGTCAATTTCATGGAGAAACGGTGGGTACTCATTTCTGATGCTCAATTTTCCGACCTTGCGTAGCATGGTCAGTGGTGCTAGTGTTTCCCATGGCTTCCACGAAGGGCATATTCCCAACAGCCCCACTTCAGCTGGACCAATTGGACCGGTTCCTGTCTTCAACATGACAATCTCTATCTTCTTTGGGCGAGAGTCGCAGACTGCTCTACAGAATTCGTAGAACTGCTGGTGGGAATCGATGTCATCGACAGACGAACCGACGAGAACTTTCCAGGAACGGGCTTGTGTCATTGCCAAGGACTTGGCAGGAATTTCAAGACGAGTGCGTGGAAAGGTGAGCTTGTATCTATATCTTAATATAGGACAAGGGCATGACGTAACAGGTCTTCGCCCGAAGCTTCCACCGCGATAGTTGTAATCGCACTTGATGATGAATGTTTGGTCATACAAGACCTCCGAAGCTTCTTCGTAGATGCTGCGACACGTGCGTAATATAGCTGGTGTGAGTCCATAGATTGCCTCGGCTCCAAAATCTGCATCTGCTTCGATGGCCTTCATTGTTCCTAGAACCGGGTTTACCAGGAGCTCCTTGTAGATCATTTGTCTAACTTCGAGGGGGAGCTTGTCAAGTGCAGATTTGGTGGACTTGGTCGTGGTCTTTGGCTTTCTTCGGGAAATGCAGCGTAAGCCTTGTCGAGATGTTGTTTGGTTTTCTAAAATACCGTTAGCATGCTGTAAACCCTGGGAGCTATTGTGAATAATCTGATATCTTACCATTGATGTCTGTAATCTCGATATCTGAATCATCTGAAAAGGACATTTTGACAGTTTAGATGTCTCGAAGTATATGAATAGAAAGTGTACTTTTTTCTGTATGAGTATCTTTGAATTTGGGTTTGAATGTTTATTCTCTAATTGAGAATGAGAAGAAGTCGCTTTGGATGTTTTTCCTGCGAATGAGAATGGGAGGGAGAGCTCAGTGGAGGAAGAGACTTATATACCAGTTGTGTTGGATGCCACGTTCGCAAAATTTGCCGTACACCGTTCTGAGTTGGTAATCCTCATCAGGACCGCGAATACTCCAAACTTTTCCTTAAACCGTGCCAATTCGCAAATACATGACAGTGAATTAACTCTAAACCATGGTGTTCTTAAATGGTTTATAAGCATCACGTGATACACTATCTTGTCCGTGGTCTAGTATCTATGCGAACGATGGATTGGAAGATGGTTTGTATCCATTACCCCCGGCCATGATACGTACAATCAAATATAGATGGGCCCACGGTAAAGATCTAGTCTTTTACTCAAGCACTAAATTACTCAATCAATCAATTGCTCAATTGCTCGGATTCTGAGACGCTCAATCAGTCATGTTCCCGTGCACGTGGAAACAATCACTCAATTCAAGTAAATATCCACAAACATGCATGTCTAAGTGCTGGATGAAAACTATATATTAACTAGATGGGGTTGTTAATCGAGAAACCTGGAGAATCTGATTAACATCATCTGATGTTATTTTGAAGCAAGTATAAAACCCTGCATTACATTTCACTACGAGATGATCATAATAGATGATATTGAAAAGGGGGAAACTCGAGTCTTACTACTAAGTCAATAGTCAGATGCCTTTTATGTCTGGATTCTGACAGGATACATTGCTTCAGTACAAATTATTCTGAATGCAGATTTTCAAAATATATTGAATTTGAAATTCTATAATAATAGTAAATTCTTTATATATAAATTTTATACATTTACTAGAATATTTGTTAGTATATTTATCAATATCAATTAGTGTTGAAAGGTATGGTTCACGTGATCGTGGAGTAGGGGAAGCTAGCCTTAATTAGTACTAGTAAGAGCTCTGTTCTATACAGAGCTCTTCCCCTCAGAGTTGGGAACCCACACTTAGTACACTAGTCCTCCTAATGCCATCACCTTCTATCCTATGCTTCCCATATTATTCCCTGTAGAGAGTCATACTTGAAAGAATTAGATTAATAAAAGCAAAAGGAATTATATAAGAATGTAACTAGATTTAAATCTTAAATCTAAAATATTTCGAATAATCCCTATATTAGTTTCAACTTATTCAACCATTTATTAGCTTTAACCATACTAATTTACTTCAGAATATTGAAAACTACAATTTTAATTTAAATTTAATTAAAAATGAATTGAAAAATTTAAATAGTTGTATAGCAGATATATTAATTGTTGGTTCGAGAAGGATACGGAAGACGTAGCACCCATGTATTGTAGGTCCTGTATGTCTAATTGTATTCTATCTAAAGAGCTAGCTATGTAGGAAAGTAGTAGGCCTTATATAGGCACTATTGAAAGAGCTAGTCTCTTTCGAATTCGCTTAATTCCCTTTGATACAGTAGCCATTGTATTGAAGTCATTCCCTTGAAGTGAATACCCTTGTCCCCTTAAAGTGAATATCCTTGTTCACACATTAATTCAAGTAGTTCTATACCGGTCCTGAAAACCCTTAATTTCCTATACGGTATGTCGGGATCATGAGAGGGTACTGTATTAGCTAGCGAGGCGCCAGCGCTTCCTTATATAAATACTAGCTTCCCATGATTACTAATGATCAAGAACGATTACAACTATAATAGACTAAAGCACTTTACACTTATCAACCAAATTGGCTCTCAACAATAACAAGCAACACAACAACACTACAAAAGGCACGCGGTTTTTTTTCTTGAAGAAACAATTCTGAGGTTCAGCTCAACACAAATCACGACGGTGGAGTAACACGGACTGAGAACGATAGCAACAAAGAAGTATGTCATGCCCCTTTTATTCAATCCGCTTATCTAACATCTCAACAGGCAGTCACGAAAGACTCCTAGAATATCCGACTACCTCTAAACAATCCAATTTTTGGACATCTAGCACAATGGAAATCGAAGCCGTACTTGATCAAGCAGATCCGCCCCCATCACTGAATACACTGCCGCTAGAGGTTCGATTCAAGATCTTCAAAGAGCTACTCATCAATCCTGTTCTAGGAGAATTGAAATCTATTCTGGGAAACTATCAAGTTCAGGCTCCAAATGACGGTATCAAATATCATCTGCATCCTTCAATTCTCAGAGTATGTCGACAGAACTACGAGGAAGGATGCGAGATCTTGTATTCTCAGCCATTTTTCCTATGCTATAACAGACAATTGTTAAATATGGGCATCCGAGAAAGGATAAAGATATGCTTACTCCTCTGTTGAGGTATGGTTCTTCATACCGCCAAGAAGGCCTGAATTGCAAAGAGATCAAAGCAATAACGCAACCGGCATTTAAAAAGGTTCGACAATGGACAATGATCATTAGCCCGTACACAATTAGGACGGCAGTAAGACCGGAGTGGGAGCACAATCTGTTTAAACTCTTCTGCGACCTTGTGTTCGGTGTCCCTATCAGAAGGCTTGAGGTCATACTATGGGACCTAGCCGTACTCGAACATGGCGAGGAACTTATGGAGCCACGACAAACTTTTCTGCCTTTGACGATCCTTCGAAACGTAGGAAACTTAACTATCAGGGAGGCGGCACTGGATGAATTCCCACCATCACGACATAATAGTCGCTTTTCGCAACCCAATAGCAAACTGTTGCTCGCTTATGCTGACAAGTCGAACCTCTTAGACAAGAAGTCATATAAAAAGTTGAAGCGCTTAGTCGAGAGTAATAGGCCGGTCGAGAGATAAGTTGTGACATTTGAAAAGTAGCTTTACAGCGACAATAACTAACACAGTCAGGCTTTCTGAAATGCACAAAAACCTCATCAATTTTGTATTGTCTTTCGAGAATTTCGCTCCATGGAAGCTAGAGCTGAGACATATGGGTGAAGATATAATAGAAAGAGCTCATAGTAGATATCCGCCATTTCGCAGGCGAGGAAAGCCCTTTGACTTGAACCCCTATCCCTATATGGCACATCATAGAAGTTTTCTTGAGAAGGCTTTAATAACAGCAGCGAAAGCCTCACTGATTTTTGATAGTATGGGATTCAAATCCGTCAGAGCGGACATTGTTAAGCATCTTCAGCCACAGTAAAATCGCATTGTTAATGCTTCTCGTGTCTTGGTAGCTGCCATTGAAGAGGACAAAGACAGGGATCAGGCTCTTGATCTAGAGCCACGAGGAAGATACTTTCAGACATATGAGGCTGCTAGACTGCTGATTTTAATCGAGAAATATGCTGCAGCCTTCGAACGTGATCAGGATGAGAAGACTGAAATTGCATTCCGAGTTGAAAGAAAAGAAAACAAGAGTTTTCGTATGGATCACCCAATAGAAATGATGCTTCGAAGACTAGGAAGTGCCTTTGAGCACGAAAGATGGGACTTATTTATCGACGCATTCAAAGATTTATTGGGTGATCTACAGGCTCAGTTCTCAGAAATCAAGCAGACCTGGAGAGATTTATTCAAAAGCGATACACATGGAAATACGATGTGTTCTACAGAGTATGATAGCGATAGCGGTAGTTTGGATGGTATGATCGATTTGCAGTCTGATAACCAACTATTTGGTTCTGAATTGGTACATTCAGCAGGGTGTATATTGTCATTGAAATAACGAGGACATCAAGGAATCAGACAAAAACTGTGGTTATGTATGAGCATTTTCAGCCATTTTCATCTTCAGTCAGTTTGTTTGAGCTCTTGAACTTTGGGTGAAATTATGGAAAGCTTGTCTTTTTTCATGCTTTATTTTCTTAGAGAAGGAGACAACCGATTAATCACATTGTATCAGGTACTAACTTCTCCATTTATACAACATTTCCAAAAATCTCAAATAAACTTTTCGTAAGAGTGATTCCCTCGTGGATCAACAATATGCATAATTTGCTATCATGGATTTCTCAACTTCTTCCTCCCGGCCATTCTCTTACGTCTTTCTTCTTCTTGTCTTCTCAAATCCCTGTAAAAAGCCAATTCTGGATCCTCATCATCCGATTCCTCATATTTGCTGACCTCTTGACGACTTTCACTGGAAATAGCCACAGGCTTCCTAGCTATGTTTTCCCTTGCCACGGGAGAGTCTGGCTCTATGCCCCCACCAAAATCTAGTTCCTCAACTTCCACTTCCACACCTTTACTTGGCTGCTTCAAGTCAATACCCTCGTATCGAGTTCCAGCCTGAGAAACTGAGCTACCCTTCCTCTCCCTCCTTCCAGCGCTCAACAATTCAACATTTTCAAACTCCAAATTCTCTGTCCGCTTCCCGACTTCAAGTCCTCTTAACCATCCGATTTCCGTCAAAAGTGCAATATGTTGTTGTTGCAAATTTCCTCTCCTCCTCTCAAATGCCGCTCCATCCCCTAGTACCCATTGCAACCTCTTCTTAACCGGGATATGTTCACCTTCATAAACCTCTTTTCTACACCCTTCCAATAGTCTGCATATGTCCAAGATACTTTCTCTTACGTCATTGATGATGCCATCTAATCTTTTTGAATCAAATGGACTTCGAGAAAGATATTTAGTGTGCTGGGAACGGAGAAGAAGAAGATGATCTAGGTCAGTGGAGACCCGCTCGGTGAGAGAGAAACAGGTCTTTACGTCTGCAGGAGTATTTTTGATATCTTTGACGAATGCAGCGATGGCGATTGAGTGAGATAGAGCCTTGAATGGGCGAGTTAGTATTTATAAGTGCAATCGATAATCATATGATAAAGGAGGGGCGCGTCGTTGTATGTGTATTGGGAGTTCCAAGAAAGATATGCTTACCCCGGCTACACTGGCTACAGCGCTAACAGTAATAGGGTCCGGCATAATCAGTCAACAGGAGCAGGATTGGAATGATTCTTGAAGATAGAAGATAGCTGTCGACAGCTTCTTGAGTTTAAGGTAGTTTACAGCAGATATTCAATGATTGGGAAAACGGGGAAAATGAGGAGAAGTGATAAGATGCATGTGCGTGATCTAGGTAGCTTATCAGCCTCTGCCACACTTATACTACTCAGCCTCAAAAGCTTTCTGCAGCTCCGCGGCTAAGGAGCTCGTCTGACTCTGAAAATGTATTACTTTTGTGGATCTCAGGATTCTGTAGTACTCTGGCTAAAAAACTCCGAACCATTTGTCTAGATGAGCCTAACACATCTATGGAGCTTCATCTACTCAGTTTATGACTAGCATCTAATTCTCCATATAATGGGGCACTCATGAATTTTGTATATTGATTAATATTAATGCTACATAATCCTTTCAAAATTACCTCTAAGACCTATCCCCTTAGATAGTTTCCCTCTCCTGCTCACAAACAACCCTCCGGCGTTCTTTTCCGTCTTTAATGATTGCCTCCACCAAACTAGGGAATACAACAATCTGGTCCTTGGTATTCGATTCCGCTACTGCACTTGTTTTCCAACCAAATAGCCAATTTCCTGGTTGTGCCAACAACATCAATCCGAATTCCCTCCCTTGATAGACGATTGAGGCGAGATTCTCAAATTGCGAGCTTTTGCTACTGGGTTTTATGAAAGGCTGTAGTATGGAGTTGAGAAGGTTGACAACTCTTGCTATTGATGGGTCTTTGGAAGCGTCTTCTGGAGATCTTGATGAAGATGCATGACGTGTAGACAGTTCTCGCACTCGGGATAGTACGTTTTCGTGTGCTGCTGAGAAAAGGTTAGGAAATACTCTATGGAAAAGACAAGGAATTCTATGACAGAAAGTGTTGAAAAACAGATAATCCATACCATATTGTTTGTTCAATTGCTTATTATCCTTCAAAGCTGAACGATAGAAGCTTGTGATCTCCTCGGGCAACAATGAATACTCAGAACCACTGTTTAGTTCTACCCCCCTCAAGATGACCCATGCGATAAGGCTTTTGATTGCTGTGTGGTGCTCACTAGAATTGCCAAGTAGTGATCCAAGCGTAGAGATCGTAGGCTCAGTTCGTTCCGAATATCCACATTTCCTCAACGTCGCCGCAAAATCCTGAGATGTTCCAGTATGTGGTCCTGTAGTATAGTGATTTTCGACATGCTGGTAGATTAATTCTCCAAGATTTTGCATTTGGTGCCGTAATTGGCTATCATCTGCTCGTTCGGCAATTACATAGCTTTGCATTTGTGTCTCGGGATCTTTGGATATTGCAACACCATGATCTGTAGTAGCATTTCTTTTGCTGTATCCATTTTCAGAACTCCAGGGTGTTTTCGATGCTCGTTTTCTCCTAAAGTAAAACCAAAGACCGATGGCACTGAGAAGTGCACCAACAATGAAAGTACCTATTGCGATACCAGCAATGGCCCCTCCAGAAACTGAAGAGCCATGGTGACCAGTCGCGGTTGAGTTTGAGGGTCCAGTATAGGTAGGAAAGCTTGACGAGGTCGGCGTTGAAGAGGTTGCTAGAGTAGTTGATTCCGTGGTAGGACTTGCTGTGGTAGGACTTGCTGTGGTAGGACTTGCTGTGGTAGGACTTGCTGTGGTAGGACTTGCTGTGGTAAGACTTGCTGTGGTAGAGGTTCCCGGTGCAAGACTAGCACCAGAAGGATTGGAAGAGGTGGTATCTGAACTTGACATGATTGAATTGTATGAACATTTGAAAATCAAAATCAAATGCCAATCTTCAATTCCCAGATCGACAAGAAAATAAAGAGCAAGCTCTGGGGGAATGGCATCGCGTGAAAATCATGAGGCTCTGGGCCTTGGAGTGCAGCGCCGCCTCATTGGTTTGGACATGGGACGGATGAAGTACCAAGATTAATCGGTGAGTTTCCTATCTAGAGAGGAGACTCCACAAATTTCATGTAAGCAATTTAATTTGCGTTACATTGCATGGACATTGAATTAATCTGTGCCGCAATCCTTCTCTATTCACGGGGGATTCTGCAATAAGCATTGGCTTAATTATTTTGGGGTCCAAAACTAGTGCATGATCCTTGTCATTCCTAGAACTTTTTCCCTCCATCCGGTCACAATGTTGCAATTGTTGCAGTTTTATCTTAGGATACTAACTGATATTTGAATCGCTAAGAAGCATATGAATAAGATCAGTCTGACTGACAGGTGTTTTGTAAAGGTATTGCCCTGGCACGGACAGAATAAGTTCCACGCCAAGGAAAAAATCCCAAAATCAACCGCTTTTAATGCTCCAATTCGAATTTAAATATCTAATCATTTTGATATTCAAAAACAAATTAGATATCCAAATACATCTCGCACTCTAAATAAGTTTAGATAATCGAATATATATCTGAGAATCCGTTTTGGTGTGTGATTTAGGATTTGTCTTTTCCATGCGGTGTCTGGTTCTTTAGCCTCCACATTTACTTACTTTGTGGTGGCATGAACATACATGAGTATGACAGTCTGGAAGAACAGAATCAAGCAGGGATAGAAACAACGAAGTTAATAGGCTGATAAGATTGCGGCCGAAAGATCATTTATTGGCTAATCACCCAAATAAGAATGTAAATCTGGGGGCTGGACTTATAGCGACATTGTCAAATAGATTACAAATTACCTGGTTGATGATTACTTTTTGGACATGGAGCATCGCAAAATTCGATTTATGCTGTGAAATTAATGAAACTCTTAGAAACAGGTACATCTTGCTCATAATCAATCAATCTCTTCTTGATCAAAAATTCCTTACTTTTGATCCTTTTCGATTCCTCCCGGGTAAATTTGCACGCGCAAGGAAAAGAGACCACTTCAGTCACGATGGCTCCCTTCGATGATAACGCTCCGGATATCATTGTAGGGATCGATTTTGGACAGACATACACTGGTAAGTCTAGCAACACACTAAGCATACACGAAATACTAAACACAACTTTTAGGAGTTGTATGGTCAAACTTGAGCAATTCAAATCCTACCAAAAGTATTCAAGAATGGCCCGGATTACCTCCAGATTCGGTGGAAACAAAAGTTCCAACAACGATTGCATATTCACGCAATTCAAATGGTAGACATGAAACCGTTTGGGGATTCTCATGTGATCCCGATGATGAATACCATGAATTTGCAAAAGTACATGAGCATTTCAAGATCTACTTAGATCAACATAGTTTGGATTTAGCTCGGAAGGGAGGTGTAAGAGATATGCCCGAAACTGTTGACGAAGCAAAAGATCTCGTGACAGATTATTTACAACAGATTTACAAGCACGTCAAACTATGTATCGAAGCTATTACCGGGAGTTGGAAAGAGAAGAGGATCGAATTTGTCTTTAGTCTTCCCACTACCTGGGATGCTTTGGACACGGTTAATAGATTCAACGAAGCGATCAATGCGGCTGGCTTCACATCTCAAAATCCAGATAAGCATTCGGCGAAATTGGAATTGACTGAAGCTGAAGCCGCAGCTGTTTATTTTGTGACAAATTCCGAAATTGAACTTGAGAAAGGGGATATCATTCTCATTTGCGATGCAGGTGGAGGAACGACCGAGTAAGTCCTAGCTCATTTTCAGATATTGATGCACTGTAGTGGATTAAGTAATAGTCGTTAATTGCTTCTCTCAGCCTTGGTCTTGTCGAAGTAGCGGATCCAAACCCTCAAAGACCAGCATTGAAGCAGGTGGCAGAAGTTAAGGGTGTTGGTATTGGATCGACAATGATTGATCGAGCATTCGAACGTCTCGTACAGAATCGATTGGATGCGTATCCCGACATAGAACTTCCAGATAATCTAGCACATAAACTAGCTAGAGGTTCGTCCTTTCAGTCTATTAAACATAACTTCGGAACGACTTCAGGTAATCATGCTGTATATATATTACGACTTGATAAACTGGGAATTGGGATTGACAAAGATCTGACTCACCCGGGACTTCGGATTGAAAAAGGTAGAATGCAATTTTCAAGGTGAGTGAATGAATATATGAGGTGATCAATGCTAACAGAACATAGATTCGAAATACAATCTCTGTTTGACGTGCAGATATCTGGTATATTACGTAAAATCGACAAACAATTGGATTGGATGCAAACGCATAGAAGCCGTGATGATGTGGTAAGTTATTCAGAAATGGAAACGAGACTTAGCTAAAATTTATAGAAATTTCTTGTCTTGAGTGGCGGTCTTGGAGGTTCACAATATGTAAAGACCAAGATTGAAGAATACTTTTATCGAAATCCTCGCCAAATAGCACATCGTATAAGGATTTTAAAATCTCAAGAGCCGCGGCTTTCAGTGGTAAAGGGATTGGTGATAGATAGAAGGCAAAGAATAAAAGTTGGATCGGCGACTCTGAAAACTAGAGTGTTCGTATCTCAAACATTTCGCTTTTCGTATGACGGCAATACTAACAAAATGAGAAACACAGAGCAAGAGCGAGTTACGGTGTCTTATGTCGTCAGGAATACAACCCCGCGATTCATGTAGGAGAAACCATCATAACCGATCCTTACAACAAGAAACAGAAATGGGCAACGATGCAAATTGACTGGATTATAAAAAAGGTATATTGAATGCAATTCTTCAGAAACCGACTCCCAATTCTTACAATTATCAAGGATGACACTATTGAGACCGATTCTGCTCGAGACCGACTGTTCACGAGGAAAATCATTCCGGGAGACAATAATCGAACATGGGATACAACAATTGTAATTTCCCACGAAGATCGTAACAATCTACCCACGAGTTTCAGACACTGTGAGTTCCAATCCCACCAGCATAAATATAGACAATTAACAAATAGCTGCAGCCAATGTCTCAAAACTGTGCACAGTGCACTCGGATTTGAAGGAAGTCGATGAGGAAGAATTTGAACCGAAAAATCGAAAGCTCTGGCAACGAAAGAAATACTATCTCGCCACATTTACCGTGCGAGTGATAATTGCACCAGCAGATTTAAGGTTTGAACTATGGTTCAAGGGGATGAAATATAACAGAAGTCATGAGCCGCTATCAATAGATTGGGATCCCGCGGGAGCTTCATTGCGTCCACCGTCAATTGATAGACCGGTGGATGGATGGGAAAGTCGTGTGCAATTGTAGGGAAGTTTGTTGTGTAACTATTATAGTCACGAATTCCAACGTATATAGAATAACTTATTAATAGTGTGTTGTTACTATTTAAATAGTGTCGTCTCTGTTTGGGCAAGATGTCGCAAAGTGGAAGCCACAGCCAAGCACAATTGTGGCTGAAGCTTTTATTGACTTACCTAACCTGGAACCTTAGGCAGCTGGAGGTTCCTTCACACGGATGTCAACTAAGCAGACAGCATCAAATGAAATTCGAATCCATCAAAAATTATAGGGGTCCGACAACAAAGCTTCAGCAAATAGAACGCTAGATAGTTCCTCCTATGTATGTACTGAATCATATTCAAAGCTATATACATAATGATTCTAAGCGTCTCAATCATGCTGCCCCTACCAATTATATACAAAATTACATCCTTGCCCCTCTAGTCTAAACATAAGCAATGGTTACCGACTTATCAGTAACACTAGACTTCGTTAGGACAATATTTGAGCTAGTCTCAATATCCAAAATTACCGCGCCAGATGGTGTGACCGTTTTGGAAGCAGTAGTAGCGACTGCATCGGAGAAAACAACGCTTCCATAGTTTGCGAGACCGATAGTGCTAGAATCAACGCTCAAATCCTCCATGATCCATTCAGCACTAACACCACACAGAGTATTCGCCGAGGAAACGGTCTTGGTGTATGATTTCCCTGTGGATTTATTTTCCATAACAACGGTTCCTTGGTTCAAGTCACTAGTGGTGATATTTACGGAGATAACCTGGAGTTGTTAGTTTGGATCCTGCATTGCGGTAACAAGACTAGGAAACTTACATCTTCAGCTGTGAGAGTACCTAACTCAATGACTTGAGTTGGGGCGGGGTACCATTCATACCAAGCATAGTATGAAATTTCACCCGTCGATTTCTCAATTGTGGCATCAACACCTGCTTGCCAGAGGTTGTTACAATTGTATCCATCAATACCAACCCAGGTAGAAGCTGTGAAGTCTGATGCTGAGGTCTCTCCTGTAGTACCAACCTGTGGCTTGGGTATCGAAAAAGAAGCAGAAACACCAGTATAAACAGCACCAGTAAGAACGGCACCAGACCAGCTCTCACTATAATATTCAGAACGAGCAGCGTTCTTGTTTCGCTGAGCAAGTCTTTGCTTAGCATTGAGCTTCGTTGTTGGTGCTGCAACAGCCGAGCTTGCAAGGAGAGCTGCGACGGCTATTGAGTACTTCATGTTGATAGATGGGAATGATATTTTCAAGGACAAAGACAGGTAAAAGAAGTAAAGATTTGAAGCAGCTTGCTTTTGAGAGAATTTAAGAACAGAACGAATGAATATAACATGCAAACCCGTCAGATGAATGATAGACTTCAAAGCAACTTGGCTAAGCTTAAGTTATATAAGACAAGACACCTTTCTCAACCATCATATCACCATGTAATTGTCTAATCTGTAGTTTCAAGAAATACGGTACATACTCACAGAGCAGTACGAATTCTTCTAATTTCCATATTGCAATGGAAATTATAGAAGACTGGTAGAATTTCGTTTCAGTTTCATATGGATTATCTTCGAGGAGATTCAACTGCTGATTGCCATTTAGCAAACGGCTTTCAGTAAAATCAGTGGAATCAGTGGACCCATCATATCATGGATGACACTCTGTCTCAGATCTTATGGTGAACACCATATGAGAATCAAACTCTAAAATCTGGAGAACTGTTGCTCATCTATTCCGCAAGCTGGACATATTGCCAAGAGAACTGGCAATATAATCCGCGGGAGGTGATTGTGTGAATGTCAGATGTCTTGTGAGTGTCATGGTGAGGTACTTTCGTCAGCAGAGTGACTGAAATTCAAACCAATTCCGCTTACCTAATACAGAAGATGCAAGGGGCTACGTTTCGATTAGTCTAGAACGAATTAGAATTACCAGGTCCTACGTAACAAACGAATGAGATGAGATGTCAGCCTTGTCAAAGTTAACTTTACAAGGCTGTAGATACAATATCATCGACTTGCATGATAGATTGTGATCATCAAAATATGTACACAACATATACAGCAACAACATTCAATGATACGCATGGAATCTTTCAACTGCACGTTAAACGTGATACCGCATGAAAATTGCATGATTTTTGACGACCATCACGAATCCCCTACTATGAGCCAATAATCTCGAGCTCATAAACAAATCCACCTGGTTTTATCCCGCAATTCAATAAAATAACGACGAAATTACTTCCAAACTTACAGACCTCTGAGCCCACGATTGTTGAGGCTCATCGAAAGAATCTCATCTTAAAACGTAGAGCAAAATGACATCCTCGTCAACATCCTCCTCACCTCCACCACCCGACCCTGACGACTACCTATTCCAATCACACTCCCTAACGCCCCGACCGCATTCTCGACCCAGCTCATCCTCGTCCTCCGAATCCCCCTCACCACCCCCTCTCCAACACAACTTCTTCGCGCCCCCCTTCTACAAACGACCTCCTACACCTCTC